>CM063298.1:7997500-8145050 GCA_032173965.1 Sitta carolinensis | reverse complement strand
GCTCTCCTCCCTGCTGCACAGAGTCTCTCAGATCTCCTCAGGTGGACTGGAGGAAGCTTCTCCAGGTTTAAAAGAATGGCTTAATGGCAGCTGTTCCCAGCAGCTCCCCTTTCCCTTCTCCTTTCCCATCCCCTGCCCAGTGATGCTCAGCGGCCTCCAGGGTTGTTGCACTTTGCAATAGGAGTGGGTTGGAAATCACAGGAAAGTGGCCAAAACCTGGTGCCTG
Source organism: Sitta carolinensis (assembly GCA_032173965.1). Classification (NCBI taxonomy): domain Eukaryota; kingdom Metazoa; phylum Chordata; class Aves; order Passeriformes; family Sittidae; genus Sitta; species Sitta carolinensis. The sequence continues at coordinate 8,144,824 of CM063298.1, read as the reverse complement.
CACACAAATTAAAACCCTGGTGCTGCTGTGCCATGGTGCCCAAGCTCCCTGGAGGGCTGACACAAACAACCCAGCCAGCATCTCCAGGGGTGCAGCCCTTTGTGGTGTGAAAGAAGGGATTACTGGCAACCTGGCCCCTAAGTCACAGCTGTACTAATTACCAAACAAAAGCCTTGCTTTTGAGGGGTTGCAGCTCTGATAGGTGTGATAAAAGGGTTAGGCTGGCTGGTCTTAGGAACCTTTTGAGCCTGGGAGCTGTTTGATGAAGAGAACCCTGAGAAAGAGGACCTGGATGTAGAGTCTTGAGGAAGAAGGAAAGGTCCAGGGAGCAGAAAGAAGAACGAAACAAGGAGGAGAGTTACTGCTGGCAGAAATCTCTTCTGTGAGGTCAGTGTGGGTCTGATGGAGCTGGAGCTGCTGTTGGGGCTGCAGTCACAGTCCAGCAGGAGATATCAGCAGAGTCTGCAACTGGACCCCACAGTGGGATCTTGCTGTAACCAGAGTCAGGAAGGCTGAGCCATATGGGAGAATAAACCAGGACCCTTTTCGTGTGTTTAACTGTCTTGGCCCATTTCTACCCCTAATGTTCTGCAAAGCTCTTCCCTGCCCTGCTCCCACCAGTGCTGGGTGCCAGCTCCAAGGCCTTGGGCTAATGCCTCCCTGCTCAGGGTCACCTTCCCTGTTTGCATGTAGCCTTGGAGTGGCTGCCTAGAACAGAGGCTAGACAAGACTAAGGGAAAAAATCCTAGGTATTTATTTAAGGCCTTCAACAGATACTCCCCGGGCAGTCAAAAGCTTCCAAGAGGGGCTACATCCAAAATGGACAACAGGCATGAGTTTTTCCGACAGAAATAAGTTTGGTCCATTTACATACCAGGAGTTACTCCTCCAATGAAGTCCAGGTAATGAAATCACATTTCCCCAGTTTGCTCCTTCCCCCAGTCCACTTTTGTTTATACTTTTTGGGGCCTGAGGCTGTAGAGTGTCCTTGGATTGTTTTGTCTGACCAAAATGTGAAGGCTGTTAATTAACACTCTAGATGGAGCTTAGAGTTATACACTAATGCAGTACAGGATTTGAAAAATATAAAAGATAAAATCCTAAGGCATGAGCACAGAAGGAAAGCCTTTCCTTCCCTTTGGGAAAATCTCTGTGCCCTGGGACACGAGTCCAGAGCCACATTTGCATCTTTAATAGAGTGATCATTGAGCTCTGAGCTCCCAGTCAGGCCAGAGCTTGGGGTGGTGGAACTTCCCAGACCCTGCTGGGAGCAGAGTCAGGAGCAGGGCCTGGCTCTGGCAGCAGCCCGGAGCACCAGCTCCCAGAAAATCAGCCTCATTTGTGGATGATGGATAATATTAATCAAGGAAGAACATTCCTGATGAGCAATGAAGCACCAGAGTAACCTCAGATGGATGGATGGGTGGTGAGCACCACAAACCCCTGATTTACCAGAGCTTCCATTTGAGTAAAAATTATAAAAATTAGCTAAGCGGGAAACTTCCTGATTTTCTCTTTTTTTTATTTTTAACAGCTCTTCTCACTCCTGACATCACTGCACCATCAGGCCTTGGAAACTCTCCCAATACACTCCCAAAAGGATCAAATCCCTGACAGGCTTGGTGGGGTGACCCCAGCTCTTCTTGGCGAGGGAGCTGCTTGTTTGAATCAAAAACTGTTCTGTTCTTTTTAATACTTTAATCCCTGGTAAAGGACCCCATCCTGAGACAAACCAGGTTCAGATTTGTCTCTCTGTTTCTCTTCTCCAGAAAAAAAATAAAATAAAGGATTACTCTTCACAATAATTTTTTTTTTTTTTGAATGATAAGTAACAGCAAAAACCTACAGGAAATATTTCAGCCTCCCAAACTGCTGACGTTGAAACGTATCCAGGAGACCATACTGTGAGTATTTTAAATAGATCAAATAATCCTCGCTTTGCAAAGCCAGATTTCTCTGTCCCAGGCCCCAGGCAGGTGGAGTTCAAGTGAGTTTCGATGGAGCGTTAATAGTGTGTTAATGAAGCCTCCACCGACGCTCACAACCTTCAAAGGCACTCTTGTTTTTGATCTGTAATTGTCCACTGAGAAATGACAAAACAAACAGCAATTACTCCAGAAAAGGGAATTTTTAAAAAAACGATGCCAGTAGGACTGGAGCCCGTAAAGCAGCATTAGCGATATATACACACGAAACTGCTGCCAGGAGCTGGAGAGCTGGAAGCACACAAGCGCCTGGTTTTTCTGTTTTCCTCCTTTCGCCTTTTCTCATGATTAAATTTTTCAGCGGGTGCCCAGGGCTGGAGGCAGATGGAGCAGAGCAGTCCCCAGCATCCCCGGGCTGCGATGGGCACCGGGGCTGCTCCCCTGGCATCCCTGGAAACGCCAAAATAATTCCCCTCACCCAGAGTCCAGCATCAGGACGTGCCCTGAAACAGCTCCAGCCTCTCCAGAAAGGAGAGCTCACCCACCCTGGGGGCGTTTTTATTGGCACGATGCTCATAATCCGTTATCTTTATTAGGATGGCCCTGTCCCTGTTTATGTGTGATCCCTGGAATTCTTTTCCTTGAGATAACAAAACCCCCGGCTCTGCTGGGCAGAAAACTGCTGATAACAGCACACAGCCATTTATTTTGTGCGGGGTTGTTACAGTGAGGACCCCGAGCAGGCTGTAGTGGGCAATTACTGTCGGCTCTGACCTGCAAATGGGGAAAAATTCCCCTTCCCGGCAAGGAGAACGAGAAGTTATGGACTGGACTCAGTGCTGTGGCAAGGTAAATAATAATAATAATTCTCTGTGCCTGAAAAGACTGGGGGCTGAGGTGCCCCTGCCTGCTCTGCCACAGCTTTCCACATTTATTTTTGGAGTGTTTCCAGTTTCAGAGTGGTCTCTCTTTACCTGAGATTTTTTTTTTTTTTTAATTAAATTAAAAATGTGGGTTGTTGTTGAGATACACCATCCTGTAATTTAAGTAGCTTGTATAAAAACATCAGGCAGCACGAGTGCTGTCAGCTCTATAAAGAAGTTCTAAAACCATGGAAGTTTCAGTGGCTGAAGGGGGATCCAGCACCTCCCAGCATCCCTACCCTCTGAAACTGCAGGCAAAATAAATTCCTTCTGCATTAACATTTCCCAATAATTTAGTCATTGCTAACCCTAGGAATTTGGGATGAGGAAAAAAAAGTGGCAAAGCTCCTTTGCCTTTTCCTGCCTGTGAATAAATCCTAAGTATTATATTAATTTTAAACCCATAAAGAATATGAAAAGTGGGAACAAAGCACTCAACTCCCTCCTGGTGGAAAGTGCTTATCTTGTTTGGGAAATCAGCTTTAAATAAACGCTCAGATAAGCCATTTTTTTCATCTGTGGCCAGCACATTTTAAATGGTTTTATTTAACTAATAAAACCCCATTTTTGATACTGGTTTTTGGGCATCTTAAATTGAAAACCAATTTCCATCCAAATAGACCATGGCACACGGTGTGAGTCCAAACTTAATAATCATCTCATAAAGAAGAAATGCATCAGTCCCTATATTATAACATAATAAAATGCAAACACAAAGAATTGCTGCAAATGTATATTAAGCTACATAATTGCTTAAGTAACCTCCCACATGCAAAGTGTTTTCTTCTGCTTAGCAAAACAGAGGAGTTTAAGAAGAATAAAGCTGCAGGTTGGTGGTTACCAATAAAGAATCAAATTATGGGAATAAATAAAACACACAAATGAGAAACAAGATTAAAAGCTGGTAATTTAAACCAAGCTTTCTGCTTTACTCATTCAAATCATAATTAAAAGAAGTGGCTGAAATAAATAATCTCTCAGCTTTCAACTCTTCCCACCCCAGGAAAAGCTTGGGCAGGGTGAGAAGCAGCCATGGCACTCTGAGGGATGCAACTGGAAGTGGTGGGGACTTCAGGATGGTGCTAAACTCTCATGGTTTAAAAAACCTAAATTACAAGTGCCTAGAAAGGATAAAAAAATGCAAATGACAAGAGCCCAAAGCTGCCCAGGTCACTCAATCCTGCCCAGTCCCAGCTCCATCAAACTCCACGTGCTTGGACAGACTTGTCCCACAGCTGTTCCTGGATCCTGGGGTCCAGCAGAGAAAGCTGGGATGTGTGGAGAGCCAGGGGCACAGAAAAGCAGCAGACTCATGGGTGATGCTCCATTTTGCTGCACATCCTGTGATGGTCAGGCCCTGGGCAGGGAGATGGGATCCTGGCCTCTGCAGCCACCCAATCCATCCCTCCCCAGGGTTTTTTTATGGGTAGGATGTGCAAGTTCTGTAGGAAAATGTCAATTGGGATCCTCCCAAGCAGGCATCCCACGAGCAGGATGAGGGGAGAAGGGGCAGCAGTTGTGTGCCAGCCCTAGGGCAGTGTCCCAGCTGGGAACCCATCTCTCCTGGGTGGGGGATGGACCCACCTCCTGCTGCCTGCTGTGGGGACCCCAGGGATGCAGGATCCCAAAGTCCCACAGAACCACTCATGCCAAGACCCCCTGGCACCCGGATTTGCCACCACCTGGGGGTTTCCCACCTCTGGGAAGGCTTCACGTCCCTCCATGCCAGGCTCCTGTGGTCCTACCCGCTGCTCTTGAGGAAGAGGAGTCCCTTTGGAGTGGATGGAGAGACATCTGAAGAGAGAATTTTGGATTTTAGCAGGACCTGAGGCAGCCCAGAGGGCATTCAGGGTCATGGTGGGGCACTTCCCCACTGGCTATGGCAGCACCCTGGGAAGACACTCAGGAAAAACTCCAATTCCTTCCTGGCACCTCAGGCTTTGACTTGCTTCCAGGGCACACCCTGCTCCCCAGCAAGCCAGAGCATCTTTCGTTCATATGAAACAGAGAAGCTCAGCAAAATGTAGCAATAATGTGTTGTTTTCTATTCCACTGTTCAGCAAAGAGCCTCTGGGGATGGCAGGGAAGGAAAGGGACCTCAAAATAGTGGCAGACACTCTGTGCAGTTGGAGAAGCTTTCCGGAGCACAGAAATCCCAAAATAGAGCAAACATTCCTCTTCCCTATTCCTGTTCCAAGGAAAGGGCTGGGGTGAGAGCAGTGTGAGGTGCCCTCTGGTTTTGTTTGTTTGGGAATAGCTCCCAGCACCTGCTGGGAAGAGGCAGGAGGATTCAGAGGGGCATCTGCCATCGTCAGCCTGCTGAGACCCCAGGGCCTCTCTGGTCACCCCCCCTTGGGAAGTGGGGACATTTCAGCTGCCCCACCCACATGTGGCACTGCTCCTGTCCTGGAGCTGCTGCATCTGAACAGGGAAAGGGGAAGATGCTGGGCATGGGGCAGAGGCAATCTCTGAGCAAGTCACCCAGGCCAGAGAGAGAAATCCTAAAAGCACCACGGTCTGCTCTGGGAGAGGCACCCCCTCTCCAACAGCCAGGCTGGCTCCAGGAGCTGAGCATCTGCTGGGTTCACCCTGGGACACGAGGCTCTTGGAGGTCTCTTCCAACCTTAATGGTTCCATGGCTGGCACAGGACTGCTCTGGGCCCTCCCTGCTTGGGGACAGCCAGGTGACAGGGCCAGCCATGGCCACAGCAGTCACTGTGTGCCCCAGGCTCTGTGCTGACCCCAGGGGAGGCAGGGCCACTCTCCAGCCCCATTTGAAACCTGGTGCCTGCAGTGGGACCACACAGAGCTGTGCCTGCCCTGTCCCCTCTATCTGCCCCTTGCCAGGGTTCCAAAATGAAGCATCTGAGCTTCATCCCTTCTCCTCATCATCCTCCTGTCCCCAGGAAGTGAGGAGATGCCTCCAGCCAGCACAGGAAAAGGTAGCCAGGGCTGTGGATGGGATAATGGAAGCATGAGGAGAGTCTAACTCCTTCTGCTGGAACACCCAAGCAGAGATTTGGTGTCTGGGAGGGGTCAGAGGCCCCTTTGCAGCCCCCAGGAGGGAGCAGAGCCCACTGCCAGGCCTCTGCTCCAGGAGCTGCAGCAGCTTTTGGTGCCTGCCTGACCCAGGCTCTGGCCATGTCCCAGCTCAGTCACTCCCAAGTTCTTCCCATGGCCTTGCTAAACCAAACCAGGCACCAGCTCAGAGCACCAGCACCAGATGTCCCAGGTCCCACAGGAGCCTTGTTTGCCGTGTGAGGCACCAGCTCAAGGCTTTCTTTGTCTTGCCAAGAACAAGTGCTAAGGCAAAGCACGGGCCTTGTGCTGCCAGGAGGTACAAATTGGCTCCCTTCAGCCATCCCCAAAATAACCCAAACTTGTTTGACATAACGAGGTGATTAAGGCAGCGTGAGAAATTCTGCTGCTCGAAGCCAACAGGACACGGTGACAGAAAATGAGTTTCAAGTCTCAGCTCAATTGGGGGAAGGATGCTGAGGGTTTGGAGCAGGATGATATCTACATGGGCTTCCCAGAGCTCACTGTGCCATGCCAGCAGAGCCAGGCTGGGGCAAACAGGGGGGCTGCACTGACCCACAGCTCCAAGGGCTGGGAGAACACAAAGATTGCCTGACATGCCTGATTCCACCCATTTTCACCCCCAACTCCTTAGGGCGTGTGAGGACACTGCTGCCATGGGTCAGTGACCTGCCACCCCCTCCCACACCCACTGCTCACATGTTCTCCTGCTGCCACACTCCTGCAGTAGAAACTGGGTGTGTTAAAGCTGCTGTTAACACAGGTGGGTTGGGCTCTGTCAGCAAGGAACATTTTGGCAGAATTTTTGAGTCTTCTGCCTCACCAGGCAGGGGAAAAAAAGCCAGGAAGGTGCTGCACAGCACATGGGTCTGGCATGAAAGGGAGGGAATTTGCCGGGGTGGTGAGAAGCACCCACAGGGTGAGCAGGAGAGCAGCTCCCACCCCACAATGCAGGAGAACAGCCTGAACATCAGCCAGTTACGAACACGTGGGTGAGAGCTACAGAATCCAACCTGCTCCCAACTGAGCTGACCCAGGAGCTCCCCAAGACTCCAGTGGACATCTCAGACCCCCAGCCCTGCATGGCTTGGGGAGCCCTTCAGGGACCTGCAGAGCCCTCCCAGGCCATCTGCCCCATGCAGACACTTCCAGCAGACTCTCAATGACCTTCACAGGGCTGTCTCTGCTTGGCCAGCTCCTGTCTCTGATGATTTGGAGCCTCTCTGTTCCTGTCATGCAAATGGAGGGATGGTAAATCTGTGGCCAGCAGTAATTCACAGCCAGACAGTGCAGGGACTGAAGGTAATGAAGGGGTTTGAGATCCAAGAGTCCCTAAACACTTTCAGGTGCTGCCTTTGCCTTTCTATCTTCAGGCTTCAGGGACAAATAATTCCTTACAATCTGTGTTCCCAGCTCCTCTCGCCTGCACTCCAGAGAAGGATTTCAGTCAGGTCTAGCACAGCACGTGGCCATTCGTCATAAAATTATTTTCATTCATTTATCTCCATTCTGCCTTTTCAAGTCCTTTCCTTGTGTGCTACTTCGGCCAAATTCCCAATTCCCTGAATTTATTATCACTATAAAATGGTTGCCTGCTCCACAGCATGACCTAGACACGCACCCCACTGCGATGCTTTAAAGGCCTTCGTCTGTTCCTATGGCAACTGGAAAAGGAGGCAAGCACTGCAGCCAGCACTGGGATGGATCCTGCATGGATGCTGACATCCCTCCCCGGCTGCCAGGAGGCCACAGCAACGCGGGGGATACACAGTGCTGAAGCCAGCAGGGCAGGAACATGTTTTCCTGGTGTTTTCTGTCCCCTGCTCACCTCGCGGCAGCTCTGCCGTGCCCACATGGCCAGGAGGATGTGGCAATGCTGGAAGGAGCTCAGCTCGCCCAGAGGGGCACAGGCTGAAGCTGGGATGGGGTGGAGATACAGGCACAGGGACCTGGCAGCCCATGGGCAGCTCTGATGTCTGTTTGTGTGGAACACCTCAGACAAACCCACTCCCTCCAAAGCAGGCAGCCCTGCCTCAAAAAGCTGCTTCTGCAAATCCTACTGGCTTCAACCTGTTGATAGACACTGAGGCCTTTCCTTTCATTTACTGATGTTATTCTCTTTTAATTCTTTATTAATCAATTCCCACATCACCCACTCCATCAGTTTGCCCGGGATCGAAGTGGAGCTGACAGGCCTGTAATTATCCAGGTCGTCTCATTTATCCTTTTTAAACATTGGCAGAGATCTCACCTGGGAAATCAGTGGAGCAGATTCACTTCTTGCTTTTGACACAGACATGATTTTGTTTTTCCTCCTGTGATGGGTCCCAGCCCTCAAGCTGGGGATCCTGTGGGAGCTGCCAAACCAGCACTTTGCACACTGCCATGGGCACCATCACTGCCTCCTGCAGCGTGCCAGCTTTCATTAAAACTGGGAAAACAGCAGGGAAGGCTCCCCATGCTCTCTGCAGCACAGGGGCTGGTCCCTCTGCTGCTCACAGAGCACGAGCTGAGCTCCAGGGAGGGCAGCTCTCAGCTTTCACCACATTATATAGAGCATTTCCTGAGCACCCTCTGCTCTGGGAAAGCTCAGCATGCTTCCCCCATTTTCCAGTTTGAAAAAAGCTGTTCAAAAATGAATCAAATTTTAGCACGTGGGGCAAATTGGATTTTTTCCTTCTGGAAATAAGCTGGGGTGGGCTATAGGTGGCCCTGACCTGATGTCCTCATGTGGCTCAGGGTGACAGCACATGGGAACATCCCCACAGCTGGCCATGGCTGTGGGCTCAGCCCTGAGGGGAAGGTCATGGGCAGGACACCCCTATGTCTCCTTCCTTCTGAGGGTGACATTGGGACCAGCAGCCATCCTGCAAGGATTCACAGCTCCTGAGCTTTCCCTGGCCCATCAAAATCCTGTGAAAGTGCAACAGCCTCCAAAAAAATGAGTAAAAACAGCTTTTGCAGGCAGCAAACATCCGTGCTAGTGCTCCTGCAGCAGGTAACTTACAGCACCTATAAATCCATGTGCAGCATCTTCTGAGGCCAGGCTGCTTTCAACACCCATCAAAAGATACTGGGAAAAGGGAGAGGAGATGGAGTGGCAATCCTCTGGAGATGAGCTCTGGCTGCATGCAGGGGAGGCAGCACGTTCACACCCCCCCAGTGCCTCTGATCCAGCTCTCCTTTGCTTCCAATTTTACATTTAGGAAGGATGCTGCTTATTCAGGCAGAGCCCTGAGCTGGCCCAGCCCCTGGGTTCGTGCTGCAGATGGTGCAGAGCACTAGGGACAGGCTTGGGAAAAGCCTCAGAGAGGGGCAGGAAAGGCTCTGCCCGCTGCCATCTGGCAGCCAGAGCTCAGGAAGCCAGGGCTGCAGGGGAAGGGGAAAAGAATTTCTCTGTTTCCTCACTTGTAGGAAGGAGGAGGAGGAGGTTAAACGGGAGCAAGAGTCCCATTGCCAGCCTGGCAGGAAGCACTGAGCCTCACTGGTGACCTCTGCTCACCCCTGCCAGAGCTGCTCCCTGGGGGCAGATGAAAATGCAGGTTCTTTGGTGCTGGGATGCACTGGGAGCGAGAGCAGGCACCACCAGGCTCCATCCAATGTTTGTTAAACCCCCTCTGGGAAGCTGCTTTAGACCAAAGGATTTGTGTGGGATTGCTGCTCAGCAGCAGAAGGGTTTGTTCTGAGCAGGGGGATACCAGGGGATGAGAAAACATGGCATTTTAAAGCCCAAGGCTGCCCGGGGCTCCCTGGCAATTCCCTCTGGCTGCTGCTTTGTAATCCTGGTTTGTGCCTCCCAGCAGGTCCCAGAAGCATGGAGCCAAAGGGCAGCTGGGGGTGTGGAGGAGGAGACCCCTCTGTGAGGGTGTCTGCAGGCACTGCTCAGCGCTGCTCCAAGGAGGGAGGCAGCAGCAAAGCCCACAGCAGCGTCTTCCGGCCAGGAAAGCTTGGGGAAGGCAGCAGCCTCCAAGGAAGTGTTTGTATGCATGGCCTCGCAGAGGAAGCTCAGCACGGCTCCAAGGAGGCTGGAATTTGGGCCAAAGAGGAGATCAAGCGAGCTGCCTGCCTTCCCCCCACCTGAGGGCGGATTTGGAGGGTCCTTGGGCACGGGAAGGGATCCAGGGCAGCTTAGGGGACACCATGGGGATGTTCCCATCCAACACGTTGAGCCCCAGGTGTGCAGAGCCCACACTGAGCTGGCAGGGGAGTGACTCCACTGTCAAGGCAACAGGAACTCCTCCCACTGAGATTTCTGAACGTGGCATTCCTGCCCATGCTCAGGCTACTTCATTTTTCACCTCTCCTGGCTCTGAGCTGTTTTCCAGCTGACCCTGGGGGCTCCTCTCCATTTCCTGCCTTCCCTGTCCTTTCACTGCAGTGCTGGGATGCTCCCTCCAGCAGCACGAGGGGATGGCTGGAGGCAGCACGGACTCCAGAGGTGAAGGAAGCCTACCAGGATCCTCCTTGGCAGAGCCCTGGGCAGGGGAGGGAGTGCAGGACCACAGCCCAGAGCAGAGAAGCTCCAGCAGTGCCACAATCCAAGCTCACACTGCAGTTTGGAGAACCACCCTGGGCACAGCGAGGACAAACACGGAGGAGGCTCGGAGCAGGGCAGCCAGCACTTCCACAGGTCTCTGTTCCCAGCACAACAAACCCCATCACACCACACAGAGGGAGCCCACTGCTGCCTGAAAGGCCCTTGAGCAGCTTTGTTCAATACCTGTGTGGTCGTTAAAAAGCCTGGCATCGATTCTCTGCACATCCTGGCTGGCCCATCCCTCCCCGACCTCCCGAAACCCCAAACCCCTTTGTGTGCAGCAGTTTATGTAACACCCTCAGTGCATCAAAACTGCAGAGGCACTTGCAGAAAGGCCTTCTGAGCACACCTAAAGCTGCTTGTCCACCAGGCTGGGGGTACAGGGCATAAACTACTCACAGGGATGTTACAGCATGTGCTCTTTGCCTGACAGCCCTGGCACTACCCAGCAAACTTGCCAGGAATTCAGGAGTGCTGAGAATTTAATAGCTGCAGGGATGAGGCTGTGAAAAATAAATGGGTTTTGTTTGGTAGCTTCCTGCCACTTGTGGGAAACAAAGTGTTTTCAAACATCATGGCTTTTAAAGCTGGGTATTTTTAAAATAAAGAAGCGAAGGAGATTTCCAGCTGACATCAGAGCAGCAAGATGAGCTTGAGAAGCTTCAGAAGGCTTTGGAAATGCTCAGCCCTTCTTCCCTCCCACAGCAGCAGTGGGAGAGAGTGAAAGAGCCTTCAGCCTCACAGGGTCTGCATCACACAGCTCTGTGCTGGCCTTGGGTGGGATGTGACCCCCGTGAATGTCACCTCTCTGAGGATTTGTGCAGGAACATAAAAGATTTTGGGTAGGAGCAGAGGGGTGTGTGGGGTGAGCATCACCCCGCTCGCCTCAGGCTGGGATTTGGGGCAGGATGAAGAGCCTTGTCCCCCAGCAGGCAGCTGCTCACCTGTGCAACAGCCCAGCAGCTGGAGGAGCATTTCCCTTATTTACAGCAACTTCCTGGGACCCCAGGTCAGAACTGAAAGTGGTTGCTTTTTGAGAAGCTGTTTAGACTTCTACAGAGGAACACACACCATCTCCATAAATTCCAGCTATGTCGAGGGCAGCAGGATCAGAGAATATGTCCTGACCACGAATCCATCAATCTCTTCAGGACAGAATCAATTTTTATGTGCTCGTAGCTGTGGGGATTATTGTTGACCTTGTGTGATCATAAATAGAAGGCACTTTTGGCAAAATCCCTGCTTTCATCTGGCTCCTCTTTATCTTCCTCTCTCTCTCCACTTCCCCATTTTTGGAAGGTAGCTGCCTACTTTGCACCTGCCTACAGCAATCTCCTTTGGAAACATCCATGGATCTTTATCTGCTAAAGGCAGAATCCTATCAGAGAATCACAGCGTGGTTTGGGTTGGGAGGGAGCCTCCAGCTCATCTCATTCCACCCCTTGCCCTGGGCAGGGACACCTTCCACAATCCCAGGCTGCCCCTTCCAGCCTGGCATTGGACACTTCCATGGATCCAGGGGCAGCCACAGCTGCTCTGGGCACCCTGTGCCAGGGCCTGCCCACCTTCACAGGGAACAATTCCTGCCCAATATCCCATAATATCCCTGCCCTAAGCCATTCCCTCTTGTCCTGTCACTCCATGTTATTGTCCAAAGCCCTCTTGGTGCCCCTGGGCTCCATCTCCATTCAGGAACCTGGATCCACAGGAGCAGGACACAGCCCAGGTGTGGGGCACAGGGCAGCCTGGGAGGTGCCCCCAGCCCTTCACCATGGCCACTTACACCTCCCCACAGGCTGGGACCCAGCTGAGCTGGGCTGTCCAGCTCTCCCCCCCTCAGCAGCCCCACAGCTGCAGGGTGATCAGCCAGATCCAGTCACAATCATCATCAGCTCCTGAAAACTGGGACAACCCTGGCGAGCCAAGGCAGTGGGCAGCAGAGCCAGCCAGCCCTGCTTGTTGTCTGGGTACTCAGCCCGGGGCTGCCTTTTCCTCCTCCTCCAGCACCCAGCCAATCAAGTGAATAAACGAGGAAGCAGCAATTAACCCGGCCTCTCCTCAGCCTGCTAACCAGCCTCTCCCAGAGGGAAGCTCACAGCCCTCCCTGCTACCCCGGGCACCTTCAGAGATCACCAATTACTGCTCATCCTCTGCTCATCTCCACCCACACCTGAGTCAGCCTGAGCTCCCCTAAAACCAAGGGCAGGCTCTTCACAAGGCAGCTGGGGCAGGGCACTGCTGTCACACCCACCTGTCACCTGGGCTTTTCCATTCTTCCCACACATGGAGAGTGTCTGCAGCCTCTCCCCAGAGCATGTCACCTCATTCCTGGGAGCATCACAGCAGCTTTCAGCTCTGGGATGAGCCACGAGGCTGGATCGTGTTTCCCACAAAGCATCACGCCCTGAGGATCCCACAGGAATGAGGCAAGGCACAGGTTCTCTGAAATTACTGATGGGGAAAGAAAAAAAAAAAATTTACAGATCCATCTCCTGCACAGGCAGGCAGGTCTTTGAAAGTTGGAGTGCCTTGTAAAATCTGGGTCAGTTTTGTGAGATTATTTTGAAGGAGTGGAAAATCATTTTGACAACATCAAACTACCCCGTTTTGGCTTTATTTTTTTCCCCTCTGAATGAAGTGCCTTGAAATGACTTTTAGTTCTTTATAATCTAGTGAAGTTAAATCAAAGTTAGACCCGAATAAAGTGCCCCAAATGATTGGTGACAGAGCTGTGAACTCTCTCTGTGGAGCCAGTGGGGAGCAGCTGGGTCTCTCATCCGGCCAGCCCTGCCACAACTCATCAAGTGAGAGAGTTAAATCACCCCTCCCTCTCCCCTGCTCCTCCTCTAAGCCCGATTCCTTTCTCTTTCCAGGCCAGCAGACACCACCCTGAGAAACAGAGGCCAGGGAGTGTTCCCATCTGGGAACCACTGATGGCCTCTTTTTGGGATGGGAAGGAGAAAATATTTGTGTTATGGAAGAGCAGCACCCCCAGCTCGGGGGGGGGGGGGGGGGGGGAAGCTGGCTCCACCCTGTCCCTAGCAGGAGGCACTGCCCTGTGCCCCAGCACGGGCAGAAGCCCCCCACATTCCCAGCACATGCCAAGGCCACCACCCCACAGGATGAGACCCACCTGGGGACACGAGTGTGTGTGAGAGCACAGTGTGAGAGCCCTGGGCATCACCGGGGGTCACTGCTGCAGAGCAGAGCCCACACGGGTCAGCAGCATCTCCTCCTCCTCCTCTCCCAGGAGGGACTGACCCCCATTCCCTGCCCCCTAAATACAGCCTGAGCAGAGCGAGGGGAGGCTCTGGGCAGAGCGGGCAACAGGGCCACCCCATGGGCAGGGGTCACCCCAGATCCCTCGGGGTGGGCAGGGGGTCACCTCAGACCCCTCATGGAGGGCAGGGGTTCGCCCCGGACCCCTCGGGGTGGGCAGGGGGGTCGCCCCGGACCCCTCGGGAGCTGCAGCTGCCCCACCTGTGTGAAGCCCTGCTCCTGCTGAGAGCCCCCACCCCAGGCTGTTCTCACGGCCACCACCTGCAGCCCCCTCCCCGCACAGCTCATCAGGCTGTGCGCTGTGAGGACAGCAGACAGAGCAGGTGATAATTTCATTTCCCTTGCAAATGAGCCCACGTTCCTTCCCCATCCCCGCACCTCATCAGCAGAGCCATCATCCCCACCCCACTCACTCCAACTCATCCCAGCCCTCACAAAGCCATCCCCATCTCACGAGGAGCCCTCGCTGTCTCCTCACATCTCACTGCAGACAGGTTTGCTTACCAATGAAGTTATTGCAGTTAACTATTAGTGTCAACATGAACAACTTGCTTTTCCAGTAGACATGATTCCCTAGATCATCATCCAGCTCCTGAAGTCCAGCACTGTGTGGGCACGTGGCTGAGGATGGAATAATACAAAAGGTGCTTTATACAGAAAAGGGGCTTTGTGGATGTGGGAAAAGGGCTGAGGTGTGGGATGTGGGAAACTGCAAAACCCCAACAGGCCCCTTCCCAGCACAAGGACTCCCCAGATTCCCAGCACTCCCCCCAGGGAATTTTTTATCTCAGTTTCCCCATCCCTTGCCTTCCTCCACTGAGGCTTTTCCAACCCCACTGCTACCCCATGCAGGGTAGGGGTCCAAAATCAGCCAGCCCAAATCCACAAGCCAAAGTTCAGCTGCTGTGCTGTATTCCAGCACCCCTGAGAGCTCTCCTGGTCTCTACAGACCAGTCCCCATCACAGGTGCTTTAAACTACACCATGCTGGAGCAGAGTTATTAAAAGCAAGCTGAAACCTTCCCAGGGAACTCAGAGCAAAACCCAGAAAACTCCAGTAAACAAAGACTGGGAGCTCCTGATTCCCCTCCTGGTCAGGGGGTGTGTGCTGGCACTGCCTGGGGGTCTCAGGGGGCAGCCACTGGGTGATGGTGTCACCTCCTGAGGGGTCCCCTGCCCCAGGAGCCCCGGTGGAGTCAGTGCACAGACCCCAGTGGCATCAGCTCAGATCCCAGAGTCACCAACCTCCCAGAGAGCTGGGATCCTGCCCTGCCTCGGCTGGAAATCCTGCAGGGAATAGAGAAGGAGCCATTTAGGGAGGATTCCTTCTGCCCCCCAGAGCTCTCCTCACCCTGACCTGACCCAGCCCAGCCCATTGGTGCCCCCCTGAATTTTTAAGGCGCTGGGGAGCTCTCTCACACCAGAAATGGGCTCCCTCCGGCCCCAGCCCTCCTCCCTGCTAAACAGATGGGGACCAGGAAAAGCCAAGAAAGTCAGCAGGATCCAGCTCCACTTTCCATAATTTCTGTTGAATAATTAAACCCTGGGAAGTGAATACTTTCTGCTTAAAAAACACCAATTCCAGTGTTTGTAATTACTGTTTTATTGAAGCATTAAAAATTAAAGGGCATCCTGAGGTTACAGTGAACATGAGAGCTGTGTTCAGCCCCAGCAAGGGCAAGCTGAGCTCTTGGGCACCAGCCCAGCTCGGGGGGGACACAGCCTCTCAATCTGCCCCCAACACCTGGGGTCTGCACCACAAGCCAGCCCAGCCCAGGCTGGCTCCTGAGACTCAGGCAGCCTCCCAGAGGAGAGAGCTCCCAAACCATCATCCCTGTGGCTGTCAACACCCCCCAACCCAACCCTCAGGGCACAGGGGTGGGGACATCAGCTCCAAAGGAGCCTCGGGCTCCCCAGGCATCCCTGCTCCTGCAGCCAGGGTCACCCCAGAGCCCCCAGTCTGCAGCAGCACAGCCCAAATCTCACCTCCAACAACACTTCACAGGCTTCAGGTGCTCCCACTCTTCCTCACCATGGAATGGGCTCACTGGAGGCCAGGCTGGCCCCATCCTACTGTGTCCAGAGCCCTGGGAATAGGAAACAAGGGCAGAAAGGTGCTTTTAGTACCGCAGCTGTGAGGAAACCTCCTCTCCTCCCCTAGGTCTGGTGAGCTCCCATCCCTTTGCCATCAATTCATCCCATCCCAAGGGAGACAGCCTTGGGATTTGCAGCCAGAACATCTGCTGGGCCTGCAGGGCATGTCAGGGGGGGAGGATGTCCTGATGGGGGGCAATTCCCCCACCCCAGAGCAAGGGGACACAGCCAGTGCTGTGTCTGACCAGGCAGGGTCACAGCAGAAGAAAAAGGGCTGGAAAAGCCAGGGAGTGTTTCCATGCTCATGGAACAGGGAGTGGGCAGGTTGGAGACCCACCAGTGTAGTCTGGGTCTTTCAGGCCTGCAGCTTCTGAGTTTCTAAAGCTCTGTTTTTTCCTGATGTTTTGGGTTTCTGAAGCTTGTTCCCACAGCCTGAACATAAACATCAGGATGTTTCTGTAAGGAAACTCATGTTTGGAATTCTTTCTGTGGGACAGACTTTCTTTTGACGTCCCTCTGGTTTGGCCAATGTGGGGGAGGAGTTCTATTGCTCACCCAACAATCACAGTGGCCTGTCCAAAATGTATAAGAAGGGAGTCATTTGTTGGAATTAAAGGAGTCAGATTGATCTCTCCAAGATGTTTTGGAGAAATTCGTGTCTTGTGTTCTTTCCCACAGCCACACACCAGCCCTGGGGAGGTGCTCACACCTCACCTGGAGGGTCCCTCTGCCAGCTCCTGCAGGGAGGTGCTGCTGGAAAGGGGGAGAAAAGGGGAAAGGGCACAGAGCTGCTTCTCCTGCTGGGGGTGTCAGGCAGGTGACCCTCAGAGCCCAGCATCCCACCCTGCCAGCCAGGGCTGTGCCAGGAGCCCATGGAAGGGCCAGAGGCATGCTGGAGCGTTTGGAATTGTGTGGCACAGGGAGCATGGCCCCTGGGAGGGTGGCAAAAGCCTCCTCAGCCCCCACTGGGGACACCTCCCTCTGGAAAAGCAGAGACTCAGCCCCGGGGCTGTTGTGGCTTCTCCTGCTTTCCCAAAGTCCTGTTTCAAGACGTGAAACAAACACAGAACCCAAACTGATGCTTTGCTGGTTTTGGCGGGGAGGAAGAGCAGATCAGTGCTGTTCCCACCCCCCAGTGCTGCCAGGCCAAGAGCACCCCCAGCCCCTCCTGCTGCTCCTGCAGACCCTCTCCCCAGCCCTGCTCCTCCCTCCCAGCCTTCTCTGGGAGATGCCTCGTGCTGCAATTCCACCCTGGGTTGTTTTGGTGTTCCAGTTCCTGCTGTGGCTGAGAGCCCAGAAATCCCCAGCAGCTGTGTTCCCAGCACATTACTCCAGTTTGGGCTGCTCTGTTCTTGTCACTGCAGTTTGGCCCCTGATCACCCACGTGGGGCATGCAGTGGGGCTCAACCCTGCTCTGAAGCATCAGAGACCGTCCCAGCTGATGCCTTTCTCTCTTGTTAATGTTTATTTTTGATTGCTAGATGCTTGTATTTAGAATAGAGACTCAACAAGGTAAAGGCCTTGTCAAGCCTCTAAAGGGGGGAAATGATTCCTTAATATTTAGCTTTTATATTTTTCAGATTCTGTGCTGTTTTAATGGGTAATTTGGGGTTTCATATTAAGGGTTACTAAGCTCTCTTCACAGAGTAGATTCACAAAACAATTCCTGCTCTAGCTTGGGACCAAGGACAACAGATGCAACTTTCAGGCCCAAGAACAAAAACAACAGTGAAGTGAGAAGAAAAACCAAGGGGGATGGAGCTTCATGATCTGAAGCTGTAATTGCACAATTAACTCCAATATGTTAATGGACCAGAACTTATAAAAGTGTGAGACTCCATGATTGGTTGTGCATTTTGTGACCATTTTGGGTGCATCTTGGGTGTGGCTCTTGTGCTGCCCAAGGTGTATCCATTGAGGCCTTTTAATAAATCTCTGCTTTATTCTTTTGTTCTGTCTGCTCTCTGTTCCAGGCCAGCCTCCAGAAGGCATCCCAGCCATCCCGTGCCACATGGATCACCATCCCCACCACCCATAAACTCCCAAACTGGTTTCCATGGCAGTTTCCAACTCTCTCATCAGTCTCCATGGCAATAACTCTTCTTGCTCCCCAGCCAGGGTGGTGGGGCACTGCCAGGGGTTCCCAGAGCACCCCAGCAGATCCCCCAGTTTCCCCAGCAGCTCTGCCCTGCCAGCAATCCAGTACAACCAGTGCAGCAGGCAGTGCCTGTCGGGTACCTGAGCTCGGATGAGGCCCAGCCTTCCTGCAGACTCCATGAGAATCCAATTTCCTTCCCTCTGCCTGCCCCTCAGCCCCATCCCTGCTGGTTCCCCACTGCTGTCTGCTGTTCTGGGGCTGCCTGGCAGGTACTTGGCACTCCCCCAAGCCGAGGGCTGCAAACCATCCCCACGGTAGCAGAAGGAGATGAGCTTTGTAAAAGTGACGCACGGCAGATGCAGATTAATTTTATTTTACAGTCCTGCTGAGGCTTTCGAGCGAGTCACTGATACGGGACTAAAAATACCACCAGGGGCCTCAAGTTTTTATTTTTCCTGTTCAGCAACACTTACAACAAAAACACCCAGCCAAAATAGCAGCTACAAAACTGACTGAGCCCTTGGTGGGCGATGGAGGAGCTGGGAGTGGGCAGGTGAGAAGGCTCTGCCTGTGCTGGAGCAGCCAGAGGAGGAGGAGGAAGAGGAGGAGGAGGAGGAGCATTGCCCTTCCTCTGCAGCAGAACAGGCTTCCAAGGAAGATAACCCTGGGATCTCGGAGCACAATTCTCTGCAGCTTTGGATGATGCTGAGCCAACTGTAAGGAGCATAATCCTCTATTTTCTGTGCTGCTGAATATTGGCAGTGTGATTTTGTCAGTGAATTTGTCCTTTCTGGGGTATTTAATAGAGCTTTGCCTGACTGCTTTGATACATCCAGGACATTGAGCATCCAAGATTCCCTTGTGGCTGTGCTGTGAGCCAACCTTTGGGGAGAAGCCTCTCCAGGAGTTCAACTCCCAGCCTCCTGGCCAATTTTCAATAGAGCATTGGCAGCATCTTTCCCAGTGCCCAGGGAGGAGTCAGGCAGGTGTTGGGATTTTACATCCCATGGCTGTGGAAGCAAATTCCCCAAGGTAACTGGGATGCTCCCACAGGAGCTTTGCGAGCAGGAGCGGGAAGAGATTTAGGGGTTTTGCTGGCTGGGATTTAGGGAGCAGGAGTGAAGCAAGGAGGGTTTGGAGGCAGGGCTGAACACAATCCCGAGCTGCCCCTGGGATCCAAGGGGTCCAGAGCCCCTCCTGTGATCCAGAACAAAGCAGGAGGAAGGGGCTGCTCTGTATCCCTGTTGAGGCCACCTGGCACTGCTTGGTTAGCGTGCCCAGGAGAAGGACAAGCAGATGTTTCCAGTCAGGCTCTTTGCAGCACAAAGCAGCAGTGGGGAGGTCCCTGAAATGTCCCTGCACTTTGGTTTTCTGTCAGAGCCTGCTCAAACAGGAGCACGAGCAGCCGAATTTGCAGCGTCCTTGGAAAAGTGGTGATGGTGAAATCCAGCCAGGGGTCACTGGGTCACACAGAGGGTCCCCTCACCTGCCCCCACCCTGGGGAGCAGCAGGGCCCAGGCCCCATCCTCTCCCCCCAGGGGATGGGATGCCTGGTGGCAGCTCTGGTGTCAGGGACACAGCACTGCACATCCTGCCCTTTACAGTTAAGAGAGATAGTGCAGCTGTGGCTTGGGGGGAAAGATGATCAACCATTATGAGCCCAATTACAGCTCCTAATTGGGATTTATTTGGTGAGTTAATTAAGTGTGGAAATCTATTGCTCCCACTTTCCTTTTACAAACTTCTTGCTCCCAAGCCCAGTCCAGGCCTGGGCACACCTGGGCACAGCTGGAAGGGCAGAGGATTGTCCCTGGTAACACAGAGACTGAGGTGCCACTGGCACTGCTGGTGACAGCCAGAAGGGCTCCAGTGAGCACCCAGCCACTGCCACTGCCTGACACACACACACACAGAGATGGCAAAGGGTGGCACAGGAACCAAGAGGGCCCAGCCCTCAGTGCCAGACCCGACCCCTGAGCCTTTACTCAGGGGCAGGAATGTCACGAGAGCCTGGGCACTGCAGTAGCCAGGGAACATCTTGCTGGTGCCCTGAGGCTCTGGTGGCTGAGGAACCTGGCAGGTAAATCTGGTGGAGCAGCCTCCTTTGCTTCCAGGACAAACCACGGAGGGAATCCCGGAGTGCCAGACTTGGTGAGAGCAGGGCCATGGGGCAAACCCAGCCAGGGGCTCAGTGGCAGCACAGGGGTGAGAGTGGCCACGCCAGGAGAGGGAGAAGCAGCAGCTCCAGTGCCCAGGCTCTGTGCAGCAGCCAGGGGGGCCTTTCCCTGAGGAAAGCTCTGCTGGAAGTACAGACCAGGATCTCCCCACCCACAGTTTCTGTAGGGGAAGGACACGGGGGGGGTTCCTGTGGGTCCAGAGGAGCCCTCGGAGATGCTCTGAGGGCTGGAGCCAGGCTGGGAGAGCCGGGGTGCTCACCTGGAGAGGAGAAGGCTCCAGGGAGAGCTCAGACCCCCTTGCAGGGCCTGAAGGGAGCTGATAAGAAAGATGGGGACTGACTTTTTAGCAAGGGCTGTTGTGATAAGACAAGGAGTGATGCTTTTAAACTAAAACAGGGTAATTTCAGACTGAATATAAGGGAAAAAAAATATTTATGATGAGGGCAGGAAGGCCCTGGCACAGGCTGCCCAGAGAATTTGTGGCTGCCCCATCCCTGGGAGTGCTGAAGGCCAGGTTAGGTGAGGTTTGGAGCAATCTGGGATAGTGGAAGGTGTCCTGCCCATGGCAGAGGCTGCAATGAGCTTTAAAGGTCCCTTCCAAGCCAAACCACCCATGACTCTGTGATTCCCATCTGTCCCAGCACTGCCCAGGCCTGCTGTGCTCCCTGTTCCATGTACAGATCCTGCCCTGCTCCCACTGCTGCACACAGCCAGACAGCTGGCAGAGCTGCTGGAGCTCCCTATCATTTTTCTCAGCACTCTCCTGAAAATTAATTAATTCAATTAATTCATTAAATAAACACTCCTCCACGCTCGGTGGCTCCGAGCCAGCTGTGCACAGTGTCAAGCTGCAAGAACATCATTCATTCCCAGGCTGACTTTCCAGGTCCCAGTGATGGCGAACTGGGGGAATTTGGGAAGGAATCAGGGCTGATGAGTGAGGGGTTTCAATGCAACATTCAGCAAAAAGCTGCACACAATGCTCTGGCTGCATTTCCATGCAGGTTGTGCTTCCCTTATTTCTTAGTGATGCTGTCAGATGCTTTGAATCCTTAGATGAAAGGCACTAAATTAGGGCAGATCGTTATTTCCTGTTTTCTGGTTTATATTTAGAGAGAAGCTGCTACCTCTGGCAGCTCTTTCTAATACTAAAAACAAACTTATCTCCTGTTTCTAACTGGTCTCTACTGGAACCTCAATTCCAGAGGGTGCAGGGTGGTGGGAGCCCTCTGAGAGTCAGAGAGAAGATGGGCTGAACACCCACCAGCCCCTCTGGCATTGCAGAGCCAGCAGCTCTAGGATCACCCTAGGACACAGGGGTTGGGAATGGACACTATAATTCATTTATTTTTGCCCTCCTGATGCCCTTTGCAGGCAGCAGTGGCACCTGTGCCAAGGAGCCCTGGCTGGAGGATAACCCCACAGAGCCACCAAACATTCCCCTCTCTCCCCATCCTCCCCAAATTTAATTTCCCCTCTCTCCTGGGTCCTGGCTCAGCCTCCACTCTCCCTGGGCTGGGGGATGTCCCATCCTGTCCCCTCCTCAGGCACTGGCAGAAGCTGCTCCCTCAGCATTTCTGCTCTGCTCTGGGCACGGCTCTTGGTGTTTCTCTGGCTGCCTCGGGGAATAATATTGAATGGGCCTTATCTCTCCCGAGAAAATATCGATCCCGAGTTTTAATGGCTTTCCACTAACGAGACACAATGAGTGTCGCTGGGCACCACTGCTGGAGCTGATAAAAATGGGGATGCTCAGCCCCACAGCTCTGAAAAGGACTTTCACCCCCAGTCCACGTCCCTTCCACAAGATAAAATAAAATAAAGAATGGAAAAGGAGAAAGGAAAAAAGGCAGAAGGTTTTGCTGCTCTTTTCACGCAGTAAATCTGAGGACAGATTTAAAATTTTTTCACTTCCTTTACAGCTCTGGATTTGCCACAGGGAGGAAGAGATGAGGGAAGGGGACAGGAGATTAATTCGTTTATTTCGGGGAAGTCATCCTAAAGGGGGGAAAATAATATTAAAAAAGAAAAAAAAAGTAGCAAAACCCCTGACATCGGGGAGACAGGACTCAATTAAAGCAAGACCTTGAAATACATGAGGCAGCAGCGCCGAGCACGGGTCCATCAGCCATCCCTGCCAGGCTCCCGGAGCCTGTGTGGCAGCAAGATCCATCACCTGGGGAAATAACCGCCGTGCTTACATCTTCAGCAGCTCCTTGATCTGCTGATAAACCCGTTAGGGGAAATAAATGGGTTTCTCCTGCCCGGACCGTCCACATCAGGGATGCTATTTGCCGTTTTACCCAGCCGCTGATAAGCAGAGGATCAGGAGGGAAAAGCTGCTTTAACGATTTGCTAATAAAGCCCCAGATAAGAGCAGCACCATTCCCGGCGGGATTTACAGCCCCGGGCTGGCTCCGCAGGGCAGGGAGCTGCCCTGGGATGCTGTGAGGGGACACCAGGGACCACCCGTCCCCTCCCCACAGCCCCCCACTGCACTGGCAGGGGAAGGATTTGATGGCAGCAACATTAAAAACAGGGCAAAACCCTCCCAATCAACTCCATAAAGAAAGTTCTGGGTGGAATTATTTAGAAGAAGAGTGAGGCTCAGAAACAAAAATCGCCCTGGCTTCATTTCTAGGTAAGGAAAATGGATTTCCAGAACAATATCATTCTTTTGACACGCCTGTCCTGGTTTCATAGCTGCCAGAAAACAGGTTAGCAAAAAAATCCAAGACATTCCAGGAGGCTCTGCTGGCTGGATGCCACCAGAGATGCCATCAAAAGGTCCAACCCCACCCTGAGGGGACCCCAGGGGCTCCCCACACACCCACTCTGGCTGTTAAACAAACTGTCCCATCCAGCAGCACTGGGGAGTGCAGCTGACAACCCCTCATTTCATTTTGTTTGGGTTTATTTTATAGTTTTGACACCATTTCCCCTTCTTTCCCCCCTCCCAGCTGGGGGGTTATTCTTTGCAATTAGCTGTGGGAATTAGAACCTCTTTCATATGACAGTGGCTCTGCTTCCATTGAAATCTCTTTCATGCTCCTGCTCAATAAACTGTGAATTTGATGTTTGTATCCTCAGATCTCCCTTCCAAATGGAAATGTGTCATGGCCAGGGAGACCAGGCTGGAGACCTGCTCAGGAAAGAGCTTGGGAAGGCAGCTGGGAAGCCCCAGGGATCACCAGGCACAGCCAGGGCAGGGAAAAGCATTTCCAGGTGATAAAGTCCCCTCTGTTTCACACCAGCTCCTCCAGGAGCTGCTGCTGGCCCAGCAGCTCCATTCCTTGCTGCCACCTCCACATCAAGGTGCCCCTGGCACACACACCCCCCTCCCACATAACAAACATTTGGATGCCAATTCTGCAGCCAGCACTGGCATTCCCAAAGCAGCCCAGCCCCCAGCTTGCCCTGACATGGGATTTTACAGCCCAAGGCACGTGGGATGTGGCAGGAAGAGCTGCCCCAGCACCCACAGTCTGGTCCCTGTTACATCCAACACCCACGAGTGATGCTCCACCACCAAGGAGAAGCTTTACCCCAGGCAGCACCTGAGCAGGAGCCCACTAAAGGGGCAGACACATGACAGGCAATAGCAGAGCCTCACTCAGCCCCATCACCCAAATTTACAGGCTGACTTGAGATCCAGCAAGGTTCCAGACAGATCATTATTTCCCATGACAGTGGCGAAGGTAAGCCAGCCACTTTTTATTTCAGCCTGGAGAAAAATGCTCCTGCCAGGGGATAATTTGGGCTCTCTGCAGTGGGAGGCAGCGCTGCACTGCTGAAAGGTGAAGGCTATTTTAAAAGCAGCTGAGCAGAAACAGTGGAAAAAGCTGCCCAGGGAGCTGATGTGTAACAAGCGCTGCCTCACGAGGCATCCCGAGCCTCTTGGTCTTTAAAATTTACTTAGATCTCCTATAAAATCCGGGTTTATTTGGTTTTGACAACCCTGGGAAGTGAGCTGATGGTGGTTCCTGCTGGCAGACCCCCGTGCCTCACCCAGGCCAGCTCCTGCCCACCCAGCACTGACAGCAGCCTGTGCCAGGGGATGCTCTGAGGCTGAGATGAAAGGTGCTGTGGAGAGGTGTTGCTGCTCAGCTCCGTAAAGAGAGGCTTGTGCTGCTTTTATTTAGACACACGCTGGCTGCAAGACACAAAAATTATTTAATCAATCCTTCCCCTGGGCTGGCGTCACAGGCAGGATGGAGGCTGCCCACGCAGTTTGGAGCTGAGGATGATAAATTGCTCTGGATAATGGCAGTGCCTCCAGCTCGTCCAGGGCAGGATGTGGCCAGGCTCACACGGGGGGTGCCAGAGGACACAGCACCCGCTGGTGACACAGCAGGGACACGGTGAGGGCAGCAGGCTCTGCCAGTGCTGCAGCACAGCTGAAGGAATGGGATTTTCTCCCAAAACCTGGCACGAGGAGGACAGGCTGGAGGTGCCAGGGGGTGTGACACAGCTCCAGCGAGTGGCTGGGTCATAGGGCAGACCTCATGCACTCCTCCTGCCACTGCTCTCCATCAGTCAGGGAGCCAGAGGGGACAATCCTGCCAGGGATCCTGCAGTGGCAGTGCCAGGTCAGGCTGCCACCCCACCAGCCTCCCTCACCAGCCAGGCCAGGAGCAATTCTGTGAAGGGAAGGGCTGAGAAGGAGTTTCCAGCCCCTGATTTTCCAGCCATGCGTTTTATGGCAGGCAGGAATCTCCCCATTCAGCCTAACAAACAGCAACAGGGCTGAGCACCACCCTTAGAGCAACACCTTGCCCTGGTGAGCAACCCTTCAAAAACAAACCAGGTCACCCCAGGCAGCACCAGCCCAGCCAGGGGACACGCCAGGAGGGACAACATCAGCAGTGGGGGGAAATCACCCCCAAAGCAGGAGGGACAGCACTAAGGCAAGTCGAAGAAGCAAAGAGTTCCATGGAAGATGGTTGCGTGGAGCTCAGCTCTTGCTGTGCTGCCAACATCTGGGGCACACAGAGTCAGGATGCTGCTCTTCAGCTGCTCTGCCCTCGGTCAGTGCCCACGAGGAATTCCTTCTGGGTGCTGCAGCACATGCTTCCCTCTGCCCACTCATCCGAATCCAAGCAGCCCCTGTGCCC
Source organism: Sitta carolinensis (assembly GCA_032173965.1). Lineage (NCBI taxonomy): Eukaryota > Metazoa > Chordata > Aves > Passeriformes > Sittidae > Sitta > Sitta carolinensis. The sequence continues at coordinate 8,119,639 of CM063298.1, read as the reverse complement.
TCACCACCACCTCCAACCATCCCTGGGGGGATGTTCAGCTCCCTGCATGGCCCAGCAGAGTGAAGAGCAGCCTGGAGGCTGGGGGGATCACTTTGGGCACCTCTGCCCTGCCCAGGGACCAGCAGCTTTCCCAGGAGCCCACCCCAGCCCCACCCACCCTTCACTGTCCAGCCCACACTGGCTCTTCCTGGGAATGCCAGGGGTGCAGTCCCCAGTGTGTGCATCTAACCCAGCCTTGAGCTTTGTCCTCCCCCAGCTCCACAACAGCCACCAGCATCACCCCTGACCCCCCCCCCCCCAGTGCAGCTCTGCCCAAGAACTCCCACAGAAGGGCTGGGTGTGGATTCCCCTTTAATTTACCACTTGTCAGGGGGAGGGTTAAAAAAAAAAAAAATCAATAAATAAAACAACTTAGGATGCTTGAAGAAGATGAAAACCCTGAAACTACAGTTCTGCTGGTGGCTTCTCCCATTGCCAGAGGAGGGGAAGGATGTCCCCAGCCCCTCTCTCCCCACCACCCCATCCCAGTGCCACCAGGTCCAGGTGGGTTCGGGTGCGGTCGGACGATGCTCCTCGGGAAGAGAATGACTCCGAACTTCAGCACGTGCTCATTCACAGCTGGCTGGTGGACGAAACACCCCCGGAGTCCGCCAGCCCCGGCTCACCCCCGGCAGGGACTGTCGCAGCTCGGCGCTGCTGCAGGGCTCTGCGGAGAAGCCACGCTCCGTGTCCCGCGGCAGTGGCACAGCCTGTCACAAGCAGTCCCTGCACAGAGCCACCTGTCCCGGGCGGAAATCGCGGCAGGGGCACAGGCGCCGGTACTTGCTGTTGGAGCCGGCACAGCTGAAGAGCAGCGGCTCCTTCTGGAGGTAGCACTCGTGGACGCTCTCGGCCACCGCGGGGTACAGGTGGTTCATCTCGTACTCGGTGCTGTCGCAGGCGATGCTGAGCCTGGGGGACAAGGCAAGGGGGTCAGGTCAGGGGAGCAGCCTGCTGGGGGGGGGTCACCAAAGGGTTTCTGTCCCTCCTGCCTTTGCTAAGGGTGGGGCAGGGCTTTGCTGGTCTGTGTTTGCCACCCCTCGGCGACCCGCCACCAGCCCAACACGCCAGGCAGGAAGGGGAAACCCTGGCAACCTGACCCTGTAGCCCAGAGATCACCCCACGCCACAGATGGCTCGGAATCACCCACAACCCCCCACCCAAATCTCAGAAGTTGGACTCATGGATCCTTGTGGGTCCCTTCCAGCTCATGATGTTCAATGGCTCCCTTACAGCCCCTTGCTGACCAACAGCTCTGTCCCCTCTCCATGGACACCTCCTGCTGCAGGAAACATTCTCTGGAAGGGACAGGCGATCGGTGGATGCCCACATGCTCCCTGTTAGCTGGGATTAGCCAGAAAACTGGGGTGGGCATCAGCAAAAGCCCCGAGGAGCAGCAGAAACGCCCAGAGTGGATTTTACCACCCCTCCCAGACAGAGCGGCAGCGCTGGCATTGCCCTCCCACCAACCCTTCCCAACTGAGTCCCTGAGCCAGCTCGTTTTAAGGGCTGGAGGAGGACGTGCAGGGGGAAGAGTGAAAGCCAGGCCCCAGCTCTAATTTATCACATAAAAATGTCAGCGGGACGCGCGGCGCCTGCCTGACCAGCGTGACAGCACCGGCAACGCTCGCATTTTAATTGCCCAGAGAGCAGCACAGAGCCCGGTGGCAGATTTATACTCTATTAAAACTTCACCACTGTGTGTTCAAAATGCAGTTTTATAGAGAGAGACATTAAAAAGGAGAGGAAGGGAGAGAGCATGCGGGAGGTGGAGGGGAATGGGGTTGGAAGGAGGCAGAACCCTGCCTGGAAACGCTGTTGCCTGCTGAAGAGTGAAGCTGGGCCCTGCCTGCACTGCCCGGGGCATGAAGGCTCCTCACTGGGATTTGGGGAGGGGCAACAAGAGGAAAATAGGTGCAGGGGATGGGGGGAGAAAAGGCAACATCGTCTGGCTGGTGTCCCCCCAGAAGCTCACTGAGAAGGCCCCAACTCACTGGAGAAACACCTCCTCCTTGTTGAGGAAGCTGAAGAAGGAGGGCTCACAGACCAGCCCGTGCCGTCGGCACGTCTCCGTGCACGTGTGCTGGGGCTCCGACACCCACACCTGCAGCGAGGCCACCGGGGGCCACGCCTGGGGCGCCCACCCGGCGCTGGGGGACCACACCAGGTGGGTGGAGTTGGGGGCCAGGGCCAGCGGGCTGGGAGGGCTTTGCATAGCAGGACTCTTGGTCTTGGGAGATGGAGGAAGAGATGATGTGGTGCAGAAATCCTGGGGGCAGAGAAGACAATGGGTTAGTGCCCTGAGATGTTAACGGTGGGGAAGGGAGGCTGCTGGTGGGACAGGAGGACACTCGGGGTGATGACTTTGCTCGTGAGGATGAGGTCACCTGCATGCATAGATGGAATCTCCTGCTGTGGAGGATGAACCTCTTCTTCTCCCAGTGCTGCCCTATTCTCTGCAGCAGAAAGTCCCTGACCCAGCCCCAGCACCCCCAAGTGTCCTCCACCAACCCCCAGCACCTTTGGCCCATGACAAACCTCCCCAAACCCCATCTCCTGGTGCCCTCTGCAATCAGGGCACTGGCTGCACAATGGGAGAACAGGGATGCTCCCCAGGGAGATGAGGGAAAGTTGGCCACGAGGCCAGGGCTGGCCATGGTTCCCCAGGGAGGACAGGGATTCTCCCAACCTGGTGCTGAATGTAGGCATGGATCCGCTCCAGCATCCCCTCACAGGTGTACTCGTAAGGCAGGTAAGGGTCCACCTGGGAAGGGCAAGAGCAGAGCACAGGCAGCAGTGGGGACAGCCTTGCCCTGCCCCTGAGACAGCAGAACCTTGAGCACGGCTCTCCCACCCACCAAAGCCCAGAACTCATGTCTGTGCACCAAAGCAAGCAGGGAAGAATCCTAGGGCTGAGGAAAACTCACAAGCCATAAAGTGATAAAGAGAGAGGAGCACTTTGGGTTCAACCTAATGGTGAAAATGAAATCACTCTGTTCTGCTTTAGTCTCCCTTTTCTTCGCTTCTAGTGTGTTATAAAATCAAATCAGTTTTCATCCAATAGGTCACTTCAAACTAAAGCATGAACTGTTCCAGCCCAAGAAACACTCTGCAGCTGTGGGCAAGGGAGCAATCTTAAAATACAGGGAAGAGGCAGAACTGGAAAAGATGCCAAGCTAAACCAGAGCAAGAGATCTTGGTGCTGCCTCAGGTCTGGTCTGGCATCCTCTGCTCCCCTGACCTCAGCACAGCTCTGACCACTCAGAGAGGAAGGGCCAGGCTCCAACCCACAAAACTGGCCAGGAAAGGGCAGGGCTCGGACTGGCTGTGCAAAACCCAGGGAAAAAACATTTCCCTTTTGCCACTGCCGTGTCACTGAGGGTTTGCTGCCCAGTGCAGGTGGCTGTGATGGGGTGGAAGCCATTGTCTCTGCCAGTCCCAGGGGCTTGGAGGTCCCTGCTGGCACTGGCTGGGATGGGACAGGGAGGCAGGAGCTGGGTGGGCACTGGGATGGAGCAAACCCTGGTGCCCACATGGATATCAGTGCTGTCCCTGCTCCTCCACATCCAGAGCTGCTATTTACAGAGTCAGCAGTGCTCAAACCATGGCATATTTTCAGTGGGGGTTACAAAATGCTCCTGGTCTCCAGGACACTCTGCCTGACTCTGTTCTGGGAGTCACCTCAGGTCCCAGCAGGGCAAACTCCCTCCTCTGCACGATGGCTCAGCAGTGTCCCCACATGGGCTTGACTCTGGCACTGTGGTGACACAGGAGCAGCCAGGAGCAGCCAGGAGCAGCCAGGCTCCCTGCCCTCAGCAGGACCAGTGCCTGACCACTGCCCCCAGGGCTGTAGTGATTTTCCTCATGGGAAGTGTGCTGCCACGAGGGCTGTGAGTGATGCTTCCCTTCCCTCTGGAAAAAATAATTTTTAAGGAACTTTCTGCCCTGGGAAGACATATTTTTCCACACTCCCTCATTTTTCCAGAGAGAAGTTACACGAGGTGCAGGAGGTTGGTGCATGAAGAGGCCAGTCCTGGGACCTCCTTTCCCCTTGTGTATCTCTGCAGAGCTTTATTCAGAAGGATTATGAGCAAAACTACTTGAAGATAATTAATCTAGAAAACACTGCTGCTTCTATTTTCTGAGCTCTGCACCTCCAAAACAGCTATTTCCTTTTGAAGTACCTGTCAAAACCAAGCTCAAAGGCTCAGTCTGCTGAGAACCCTCTAAGCATCTCCCTGCCATAAATATCCCACCTGAGATCTCAGCCAGGCTGGAAATCACAGCTGCTTCATCTAATTACAGATGTGCACGCTAATCAGGGCTGACACAGTGACAGGCACCAATCCTGCCTCTGAATTCCTGATGGGCTCTCAGTTAACTGGGGCAGAGCCCTCTCAAAGCAAAATTGCCTGTCTCAGTTTTAGAGGCAGGCTGGGGCTACCTGACACCAGTTTGGAGGAGACAAAACCACCCCTTGCTCAGCATCACCAGTGCTCATCTCACCTCACCACTGCTTTCAGGAATCCCTTCTGCCAGGTATAGTGCAGACACAATTCCAGAAACAGCCTCATCCCCAGAATGCTGCAGCACATTCCACAGCCCCTCCTGTGCCTGCACACGTATCCAGAGGTGATGCTCCAGGTGCAATCCCACCTCTCCACAGGCTCCCAGGGGGATCCCTGGGCATCAGGAGTGGGCTGGAGCCGCCTGCAGCCCCTGCTCCTCTCTCTCTCAGGGAGTCCCCCAAAGGCTCTCACTTCCCTCTGCTCCCCTCTCCAGGTTTTGTTAGGATTCAGCTCATACACTCAGGACTGAGAAAATGCCATTTTGGAGAAGATAATTGTTTAATTAAAATCTGTCAGGCTCGGCCTCTTCTCAACAGCCACGTTGTTAATGGCACTCCTCACGTCAGGAGGTCAGGATCTCCCCAGAGCCTGGGAGGGAGGAGGAGAGGGGTCCTGAGGTGGGGATCACTGCATCCCACTGCAGAATGATGCATGGGATGGCAGGGGAGGGAATGGAGGGGCTGGTAAGATGGGCTTTGCCATCCCCTCCTCAGGTGGGGAACACAGAGCCAGAGTTCCCAGCCCCAGTGCTCTCTCCATCAGCCAGGCAGGGAGTTGCTGGTGTCCCACTGGGATGCCACCACCAGAACCCTGGGTTTAGAGTCTCCAGCTGGAAGGGAATATGAAGTCTCCTTCATTCAAAAGGAAAAGAAAGCAGGGTGAAAAAAAATCTGAGCGTCATCAGACAAATAAGTAGAAAAATAATGCAATTCTGTGCTGGCACGTAACAGCAGGCTGGAACATTTTAACCAGCTATTTTCACTGTGATGTTTAATGTGCCACTCTTTCAGGCATAGTCTGAAATGTATAATTTTCCATTATAGTCCTGTATGTTTGACTTTAATATAATGAAGCCTTCTCCCTTCACTACACCAGAATATTGGGTCTATTAAATTGCTTGTGTGAGGACTGGTTTAGACAATGGGAAAAGCTGAAGGCCCAGAAAATGGTGGTGCTTGCAAAGCTCTCTCCCTCTCCAGCCTCTAACCCCAAGATAACAGAAGAATCCATCACTGGGACAAGCCTCCAGCATCACCTTCCCCAAGGGGACACCACTTGTCTCTCTGCCCCCTGTCCTGTGCTGAGATTCGATCTCTGGGGTAGAGGGGTTTGGTGTTTCCCTGGTTTTAATTTCCCTTATAAAAAGGGAAATAATAATATTGGGAGCGATGCAAACCATCAGGGATACCCAGAACTGCTCCAAGTGAGATGCATGGCAGAGACACAGCCTGCCAAAAACCTTGCCCAGCAGCTGGAGGGTGACCTGGAACGGGCATCAGCTCCGAAAGGATGAGAGAGGGCAGCACAAGGGCTCTTCTTGGGGGAAAAAACACAGATTGCAAACCCAAGCCACGTCCCAGGCATGATTCAGCTCTGCCTCCAGAAGGAAGAAGTTTCTTTCAGGCAGAACTAGGTTGGGAGGGACGCCGGCTGCATCCCAACTGCTCTGTGTGCACAGAGCCAGCAGCTCCCCGTGCCTGGGGAGCTCTGCCAGCCCTGCAGGAGCTGTGGGGTGGCACAGCCTGCCCCAAGCTGCGGCCCTGGGGGTCACCAGGACAAACTGGGGGGCTGCAGTGACTCTGAAATATTGCTGAGAATCAGCAAATCCCCCTCAGAGCAAAGCAGGGTGAGCACTCCAGGATTGCTGCCAGGTTCTGAATTCCCAGATTCCCAGACAGGCTCCCAGCATCCCAGTCCCTGGTCCCCAGCACAGCTTCCACCTGATGGCAGAGACAGTTTTCCCACAAGATCCCATATCAAAATGTCTTACAATGATCCCACAGAAATGTCTTACTGAGTTCTGGCCTAGAAGATGTGAAACATCTGTGGGATATGTGATTTTTTGGTCATATGATAATAAAAAATCCCTAAATAAAATGAATTTCAGGTCAGTTTTCAATTTTCAATGTTTGCAGCCATCAGGGAGGGGGAGAATGTTGTGTTTCAGGTTCAATCTGTGAGTTGGTGAAGCAAAGGGAAATGCATCATTTCAGATCCAGCATTCCTTTCAATAAATTGGCAGGGTATTTCCAAACAAAGGCAGGCAGATGGGAAACAAAACCGTAGTATTTCATTCCAGTAATTTTGAAATGAAATGTTTTGACAGAAAAAAATAAATTGATGGTGGTTACTCTGAAACACAGACAAATTTATTAGATATGCCAATAACAGAACACCCCATTTTGCCTGTAGAGGAAAAAAACCAAGGAGTCAGTAAAATAATTTCTCCAAACTCCAGTAACTGGCTGGGAACAGGAACACTAAATTGCCCAGCTACCATCTTTCTGCTGCTCCTCCTGCTAATGCCCTTGTTTTCAATTCCTGCTGTAACAAACAGTATTTTAAAGACAAGATACCCATGGACTCCTGGAGCCAAAGCCCATAATAAGGCTTTTAAACCTGTAAGGTCAATTTTTAGGCTTAATTGCCTTGACAGCATCTCTAATAAAGCAGACCTTTCTGTTTAAAAGATAAAAAGGTAGGGAGGAAGAGGCTGCTGTAAGTTATTCACACTCACTGCCTGCTCTGCTCTGGAAGGATTTATACAATGTCTTTAAAACCCCAGAGAGGTGAGTTGTGGATTAACTCCCTGGTGGGAAGGAATCCCTCCTCTCCAGAGTGACTCTGTGTCACAATGCAAATGGGGAGTTCATCTGAGGCAAAGTTAGCACTTCCAGCAGTTGAGGGTAATTCCAGAGGCTGGGATGCTTTGTGGGAGGGCACTGCAGAGTGGAGGTCCTGATCCCACAGTGGGAGTGAGGAGAGCTGAGACAGGAGCTGGGTTTGGGGCAGAACAGGGATGGGCACAGCAGCACTCACTCCAGTGAGTGCCCAGTTCTGGACACCAGCTCCTCCTGCCCAGTGCCCATTGCACCACGAAACCCTTCTCTAAAAGGGAACCTTTTTATTTCTTTAATTTTTAACCAGACCATTAAGCACCTAAATGACCTGGTGCACATCCAGTCAACACTGCAGCTGCCCAGGAACCAGCACAGCCCTTTCCTCCTTCCTCAATCTCACCATCCTTTAATTATTTTAACAGCACAGCAGCACCAGGCTTCACTATTTTCTTTCTTCTCTTCTGGAAAATCTGAAAATTTCCTTCTCTCTCCCAAAACAGCTCCCAGCCTCCCACCTACAGCAATTCCTTCACTTCAGGGCTGTCTCCAGCCCTGATGGTGGAGGGTCAAGCTCTGACAGCTGGCCTGGCAGCACAGCAGCAGGGATGTCATTATTTTTAATTTTGTTCTAATCGAGACAGGGGAATGAATGTGCAAAACAACAACTGTTTTCCTAAGTCGGGTTTGATCAGTCTTTACAAACTCACAGAGAAAATGAGTGTGGGGTGAAGAGCTGCAGTAATCACTCTACAGGTAATCACCTGAGGAGGTGAGACTCAGGGTGATGGCATGGCCATCAGGTCCCAGATTGCCAGAGGCACCCACTCTGCAGCTTCTAATGCAGGGCAAAGCAAGGATGATTCTTCTCTGACCAGCATCACACCTGTACCCCCCGAATCCCACCCAGCACCCCCAACCCCGAGCCCAGGTTCCACAGCATATCCCTATCCTGGAGAGAGGATGGCTCATCCCAGGAGAAGAAATTTGCCAGCCAAATGGCTACCAGCACTTTCCTCCCCTCCAGGAAAACTGACTTTAATAATCTGGACAGCTTGAGGGAGGTAAATATTCACGAGGGAGTGTTTCTGGAGGGCACAGCAGAAGTTCTGCCTTCCCTGGGGTTCTCCCCTTCCTTACATCCCTCACAAAAGCAATTCCTGAAGTTATTCCCAACAATTTGCTCCATCCAAAGGTAGCAATCAGTGAAATGGGGGAAAGGCAGGTGCAGAGGGCTTCGGCTCTCTGGGGGTATCTTTGTTATCACACCAGCTCCCAGAACTGCTCTACACCTCCAGCAACCTCAGCCTCCTGCTCCCAAACCTTCTCTCATCCTCCCCTTGCTCCAGGCCTGCCCACAGGATTCCCAGGGGATCCTTCAAAGGCACAGCTCTGCCCTGGGGAAACACCTACAATGCTGGGGGCCAAAGCAAGGAGGGAGCACGTGTGCCCCTGGGGCTGCAGGAAAGCATGAAACAATCCAAGGGAGAAAAGAAATTAATGTCTGAAAAGCAGAGCCAGGCTCCAACATCTGCTGCTGCTTGTGGGGAGGTCACCCCAGGACTGCTGTGAGCCATACCTGTGTCCTCATGATGGTTTTGATGGCAGCTTCGAACTCCTCGGAGTTGTTGTAGTCAACAGTCCACACATGGGGCTTCCCGATGAAGTCCTCAGCATAGGGGTGTTGGGAGGACACCTGAAACACAGCAGTGCCAGCTGGATTGGGCAATCCCTGCTGGAATGGCTGCCGCTTCCTGCTCCCAGCTGGATGGCAGAGAGGAGCAGCAGCCTCAGACACACTCCCACTGCAGGAGGGAGTGCTGCAAGAGGGTTTCCTCTGAATCAGCTGCTCCCCAGCCTCAGGATGATGTGCTATAATTCCCACTGGGTTGGGACGCCCCATTCCTTCCCCACAACACTGCATTCCTTTTGCAGCCTGGATTATCTCCATCTCTGTAACACGAGAACAATTTAACCTTGACCTGAGCCATCCTGTGGGTCTGGATGGTAAAAACACACCACAGCAGGAAAGGTGTGGGAAGGCACCACATCTCCCAGGTTTGCCAGCTCCAGAAACAAGGCAGGGAGAGAATTCACTGCCACTGAAGGCTGGGAAAGTCTGGCACCAGGAGAGAGCAGTGCTGCGAGCTGCATCACCCTGATGCCACAGGCAACCCACACACTGGTACACCACAGGTACTGACACCCTTGCTTTGCCCTGGGCTGCCCACCCAGGTGATTTTTGGGGAATCTACCTCTTTGTTTCAGCCCTCAGGTGCCTTTTCAGCCCTGATCTCCTCTGGGAAGACAGGCTGCTGAGCAGAGGTGTTTTGGGGGCACCAGAAAGGATCGCAGAGGGGCCTGAACCCCTGCCAGCTGGAGAAGAGCTGTGTGGTTCATCCTTCTCACTGCTGTCCTGCCTCATTTCTTTCCCGGCAGATTGATCTCCTCTTTCCCCTCCGGCACACATAAACACGCTGAGGCATTTCACAGCCCTCGCCCGGCTGCCACCTCAGCTCCAGGCTGAGATACAGCCCAGCCCCACCCGGATGGGCGTTAACCCCTAATTCGGGGGGCGGATGGGGCAATCGGGGGAGGGCAGGACAGCCCAGTCTGGCCACACAGCTCCCCAGCTCACTCCCTGCTCGGCGAGGGAGCCTGGCACTGCATTATCCACTTTATTAATAATAAAAGAGGCAATTTTCTCAAGCCTTTAACTTTTAAAGAGTTCCTGCTCTACTTAGATTGAATTCCCTGCAATGGGCAATCCTGGGAGGGATTTCATGGCCCGGCCACACTGTGCAGGTGCTGGTGTCCCTCTGGGGGGACAAAGGGATGAGCAGGGCAGCATCACCTGAAGGATGAGCCTTCAGGATGAACCTGAACGTTGGGAGCAGGGTGTGGGGGACACGTGGATCTGGGCTGGTGGGGAAGGAGCTGGGGGTCTGCAGAAGGCTCCTGCACAACCTTCTCCAAACCTACAGCAGAGCCCCTTCTCTCCAAGGCAAATCCCCAAACGGGGACCCCGTCCGCAGACGCCCACAGAGGAATCCTTGCCCAAAGAGAACGTAACCTCAGGGTAGCAGCTGCTCTTCCCCAGGCTGGCCCAAGCCCTGGTGCAAAGGGGGTGGCTCCAGGCAGCCCTCAGCCCACACTTGCCTCTCTGGAGGTGGGCTTGCCGCGGAAGAACTCGTGGTTGAGGGAGCTGTGGGGAGGGTTGAACCGCGCCTGCAGGAAAACGCAGCCGTTGGCGATGGCCTCCAGCGGGGCCGGGCCCTCGTAGGGGAACCCAAAGCCAATGAAGAGCTGCAAGGCAGAAACACAGTGCTGCTGAGTGATTTTCCCCACAGGGAAAGCCCCCAGATAACCCACCGGCATCCCCTGCCTGCTGCTCTGCTCCTGCACACCAAGGCTCTAACAAGGGGTTCAACAAGCTGGGCTCAAAATTCCCCCTTTTCCATCAACCACAGCCTGCTTTGCACAGCCACAGAGTGTCCAGGAGCTGCAAGTTCCCCCATGGTGCTTGCAACCATCACTTTGGCCCTGCATGGAGCAACATTGCTTTGCCAAAGCTGTTTGGGCTGGTAAATCAGGAATGTTTCCCCCAGCTGAAAGCGACAGGGATGCACCCGCACCCACACATGCCAAGAATCTTGTTTATTTTTATCACAGCTATAAGGTGAAAAAAAAAACAAAAAACCACCCCATACGGCAATAAATGAATTAATGAGGAAACTTTGTGCTCTGCCTGTGGACAGTCTGCAAGGAGAACTCACCAGACACATCTTGATCTGAAATGTGCTCTGCTCCGTTCCTGCCTAATTATCCCGGCTGAGAGGCTCTCGGTTAATTATCCCAGCTGGGAGTGCCTGCAAGCCTGGGAGGAGCACAGGTAATGAGGGATGGGGTCCTGGGATGCCCTCACCCACCTTTGCCTTCCTCAGCAGCTGCTGGAACTCGTGCTGGGGCAGCAGCCCGTGGTTCTTCACGAAGGCTGGCACCTCGGGGGGCCTCTGTGTCTCGTAATAAACCGTGCCATGGATCTCCATGTACTTGTTGAGGATGGCCAGGAACTTCTCCTTGCCCTGGGGAGGAAGGCAGACATGTGAACTACACCAAAGGATGGGTCTGACCCTACCACCATGGTCACTGGGGAAGGGGAGTGCTTTAACTCTCGAAGTGCTGCCCCAGAGCACATGCCATGCTTCAGGCAGACCCACAGCAGTGCAAAATCCCCACAGGCCCCTGCTCGTTCCTTGGAAACACATCCTGGACTGCCCCAGGGCCCTGGAGAGCCCCAATGGCTGCAGGATCCATCACTCTGATCATCAAGTTCCTGCCTTCCCTCCTCCAAGGGCAATTTCCGCTCTGGAGCTGCTGAATTAAAGGCTTCAGAGGGTTCAGAAGGAAGTCTGCGAAGACCAGAGCTTGCTAATAGCCTCTTATTCCAAGTAACAAGTTCCAAGGATTTTCTCATTCAGATTTAATCCTGTTTCACTACCTGGAAAATGCAGGGGGTCATCAATTTTCTCCTCTTGGAGGCTTCCCTCCTTCTGTTCCAAAGCAGCCTTTTGTTTTAACTATTTCTCTACTGCAGAATTTTTTTTCTTCAAAAAACCACAAAGGGCCCATCCTTTGGATACTGGATTTTCCAGTGCTGCAACAGCCCCAGAAGAGCAAAGACCAGGGGGAATAAGGAGTTATAAATGGGGAATTTGAGAAAACTCTGTATGTTGCCTTGAAGGCTCCTCAAATGCTGTATTTCTGCCCTCAGCCACGGATCCCTGGAATTCTCCAAGGGTCTAAGGCCTTTCCAGCTTATTAAAACTTCAGCTCCTATTGTGAGCCAGAGGCAAGAAGTTCAGAGGGGTAGGAAATGAGAAATAAAGGGAAGGGAGGTTTAATGAAATGTTTCTAAATGTCAAAAACATCCTGCTCTGGAGAGGGTGTTTGGTCCAAGGCTGGTAAATAAGCAAGCACCTGGCTCCAGAAGATGAAGGTGATCTTTGCCTTTCTAGACCTCAAAATCACTCAAAATAAGGAAACCCCCCCCTCTATTCCCTTTTTTATTCCATGGAGTGGTACAAGATGGGAAGCAAAAACCAGGCAGCCTGGCCTTAAGGAACAAGCAAGGCCCAGCCCCAGCCTCTCCACCCAGGAATAAATGACCCCAAATGTGTAGTTTGGGGAAAACTGATGTTGTTTGTGGGTTCTGACTCAAAAGAGCAAACGCCTGTAGCACCCGGGCTGGAGGGAAATGTCCATTCTGGGGTTTGAACTCTCTTTAGTGCCTCCCCAAATTACCTCAACTGAGCTCTAAGGAAACTTCTGGGTGAGAAAGGGCAGGGGAATGGTAGAAAAATACGACAAGATCTCCTAAAATGAGATTTAGTGGGTTTCAGTGGGGCTTTTAAGGGAGCCCTGAGCCAGGCAGAGGCAGGGGGGATTTGCTCTCAGACCTGGGGAGTGATGGAAAATCCACAAGCACCAGCAAAGAGGAGATGGTGTGGCTGGATCCTGGCTCACCACAAGCATCCCTGCTAATTAGCAGCTTCTAATCAGGAAAGCTGGGAAGGGGAGGAGGTACAGCCCCCCTGAATCTACCCACATCAATCCCAGCAGCTCCAGAGGACCAAGCCCACGTCAAGGCAAAGTCAACTCCGACAGAAAGCTTTTCCCTCCTGAGAAGAGGTGCAGAGGCAAAGCCCAGCAGCAGTTGGTGTGGTACAGTACCTGCAACTGGAGCAGCCCCAGGCGGTGCACAGAGGGAAAAAAAGAAATAAATCAACAATGAGAATTTTTACAGCCCTGGAAGGAAAAACAGCTTGCTAGCTCTGCATAAGATGGGGGGAGCATGCACAGCCCCTCTGGAGATGCAGGGGGATGTTTTGGGGGGCTGGAGGGGCTGTCCCCATGCAGTGACCCACCCCTCTCCCCCCGGAGTTCCAGGCTCAGGGAGCACAACCTCTTTTCAGAGAGTGCTTGAAAGCAGACACAAACTATCCCCATCATAATGCAGCAATCACTGCAATTAATTAGTGGCAGTCATTATAATTAATTACATCAAATCATCAATATGAAATCCTCAGCCTCAGAGCCTGCTGGGAGGAAGGAAGCACCACCCAGAGCAAGAAGCAGGGAATGGTGTCCCACCAGCCTCTCCCTGCTTGTTGGAGGCTCTGGATGTGTCACATCACTCCCCCAGGACCAGGACAGGGATGATCCTCCACAAACACCCCCAGATCTGCACCTCCACAGCTCTGCCTGTGCCTAGCCCTGCCTGCCTTGTCCCCAGGAGCCCAAGGACACCCACCTTCCAAATGCTGGCCTCCTTGCCATACACCACGGCCATGCTGCTCACTTTGTTGGCCTTGATGAGCTGCCTCTCGGTCTGGTTGAGCTCCTCTGACACGAAGCCCATGAAGGAGTTGTCGGGGGTGTGAGCTGTGGGCACAAGAGGAGACACGTGGCTGGACAGATGTTTTTTGAGATGTCCCAGGGTCGGGGATACAGCCTGAGAGGAGCCCAGCTCCAGAGCCTTGCTGGAGCGTGGAGGAAAATGGAGCTTGAATCCCTATCCAAGCAGCTCATGAAATCCAGGCTTCTGAACCCACCCGAGCAGCTCTTCACACAGTTAAGTGTTTCTAAGGCTGCCAGGAAAAAGCAATGCTTGAGTCACCCAGCAACCAGTGGGGCACTGGGCTCCTTTCAGGTGAGCACATCTCTCCATGCCACAGGCAAATCCCAGTCACTGAGCTGCTCTCACCTTCAGAATCCCAGCTGAAAGCAAACCAGGCTCTGCAACCAACACCACCCCAGCTGGGAGCTGCTGGCTGTGCCCTGACTCTGCTGGACCAGCGGAAGGAGCCTGGTCTCTCTCCCTGGATCCTTCTGTAGCCCAAGGGGTGGCCCAGCAGGAGCTCCTTGCAGGCAGGGGGAAGCAGGAGTGGAGCCAGGGAGGATGACACTGCCCAACATCACCTCGTGGAGGATCTCAAGCCCCTGGCAGGCCCCACTGATGCCTTAAGTTTTAGCTTTTATATTTTTCAGATCCTGCACTGCATTAGGGTCTAACTCTGAACTCCATACAGAGTGTTAGCTCTCTTCACATTTTGGTCAGACAAAACAATCCTTCCAGGCCTGAGATCCGAGGACACCATCACATCACTCCGGCCACGAAAAGTACAAACAAAACTGAGTTGGGAGGAGAGCAACTGGTGGAATGTGACTTCATTACCTGAAACTGTAATTGGACAATTAACCTCTGATGTGCAAAAAGACCAAACTCCTATCTGTCTCAAAAACCCTTGACCATCCTGGATGTATGTGTTGAAAGCCTCTAATAAACACCCACTTTATCCTCTTAACTGTGCTCCGGGTGGCCACTGCAGGCACTTACGGAACATGGTCATGAACTGGGAGGGCTGCAGGTTCCAGTAGCCCCAGTTGGTGCGGTAGCCGCGCAGCGTGGCGTACTCCTCGTGGTTGTAGGCTGGCTCCGTGCCGAACGTGTCGATGACCCGCACCCGGCACCTGCAGAGCACACACCCCCTGAGCACAGCTGCTGCCCCCAGGGCCTGACCTCGTCTGCTGGCACAGCAGGGGCCTGGCTGAGAGATCCAGCCCCAGAGCTGTGCCCTTGCCAAAGAGAGAGAGAGAACACCTTCCATGGACACTGCCTGAACACCTTCATGGACACTGCTGAACACCTTCCAGGGACACTGCCTGAACACCTTCCAGGGACACTGCTGAACACCTTCAGGGACACTGCTGAACACCTTCAGGGACACTGCTGAACACCTTCCAGGGACACTGCCTGAACACCTTCCATGGACACTGCCTGAACACCTTCCAGGGACACTGCCTGAACACCTTCAGGGACACTGCTGAACACCTTCCAGGGCCACTGCTGAACACCTTCCAGGGACACTGCCTGAACACCTTCCATGGACACTGCTGAACACCTTCCATGGACACTGCCTGAACACCTTCCATGGACACTGCTGAACACCTTCCATGGACACTGCCTGAACACCTTCCAGGGACACTGCTGAACACCTTTCATGGACACTGCTGAACACCTTCCATGGACACTGCCTGAACACCTTCCAGGGACACTGCTTGAACACCTTTCATGGACACTGCCTGAACACCTTCCAGGGACACTGCTGAACACCTTCCATGGACACTGCTGAACACCTTCAGGGACACTGCTGAACACCTTCCATGGACACTGCTGAACACCTTCCATGGACACTGCCTGAACACCTTCCAGGGACACTGCTGAACACCTTCCAGGGACACTGCCTGAACACCTTCCATGGACACTGCCTGAACACCTTCCATGGACACTGCAGAACACCTTCCATGGACACTGCTGAACACCTTCCAGGGACACTGCTGAACACCTTCAGGGACACTGCTGAACACCTTCCATGGACACTGCTGAACACCTTCCAGGGACACTGCCTGAACACCTTCAGGGACACTGCTGAACACCTTCCAGGGACACTGCTGAACACCTTCAGGGACACTGCTGAACACCTTCCATAGACACTGCCTGAACACCTTCAGGGACACTGCTGAACACCTTCCATGGACACTGTCTGAACACCTTCCAGGGCCACTGCTGAACACCTTCCATGGACACTGCTGAACACCTTCTAGGGACACTGCTGAACACCTTCCAGGGACACTGCTGAACACCTTCCAGGGACACTGCTGAACACCTTCCAGGGACACTGCTGAACACCTTCAGGGACACTGCTGAACACCTTCCATGGACACTGCTGAACACCTTCCAGGGACACTGCCTGAACACCTTCAGGGACACTGCTGAACACCTTCCAGGGACACTGCTGAACACCTTCAGGGACACTGCTGAACACCTTCCATAGACACTGCCTGAACACCTTCAGGGACACTGCTGAACACCTTCCATGGACACTGTCTGAACACCTTCCAGGGCCACTGCTGAACACCTTCCATGGACACTGCTGAACACCTTCTAGGGACACTGCTGAACACCTTCCAGGGACACTGCTGAACACCTTCCATGGACACTGCTGAACACCTTCCAGGGCCACTGCTGAACACCTTCCATGGACACTGCTGAACACCTTCTAGGGACACTGCCCCTTCCATGGACACTGCAGAACACCTTCCATGGACACTGCTGAACACCTTCCAGGGGCTCTGGCTGCTCCCTTTAGCTGTGGGGTCTTCAGCAGATCTGGGAGTGATTTCAGCTCTGCCTGCTGAGTCCTCAGGGCCAACACAGGAACAAGAGACAGAGAGGAGTCAGTTTGGCAAATCCCACAGAGACAGCTTTACTGGCAGTGCCTCTGCAAAGGGAGCCAGGGGCAGAGAACTCCTAAAGGTCAGAGAGTGAGGCTGGGGTTTTAATGGGGACTGGGCAGGGGGTGGGTTCAGGCTGTCTGCACAGGGAGCAAGGTGTGCTGGGTTTGGGATAGCCTGGTCACCCTGAGTGAAAAAGAAGTTGTTTATCTTAGGAACTGTTCTGAATTCCAGCATTCCCTCTCCACAGAGGACTTCTCATCCTCTACAGTCTGCAGCCCAAGCAGGGAGTGAAGCAGCATCCCAAGGAGACCTTCCCAGTGCCACTCCCTCCCTGCAGGACAATTTCCCTTTGCAGGACCTTGACACTGAGAGCGATGAACCTCCCAAAGCTTATTAATGCCTTTCCCAATATCCTGGGAATGCTGAGGCAGGCACTACCAGCACAGGGCTGAGGAGAGAAGAGGAACAACAAGCAAGGAAAGAGCAAAACAAGCTGAATGCAAGAGCAAATGCATTTATAATAAAAGCAATAACGCAGCTTGTCGTTTTTCTCTCTAATAAAATTGTGTGGGATAGTGGAAGAGATGGGAAAAATGTAATAAATAGCAGGTCTATCAGCACTAAATTAAATCGCAGATTTTCCTGGCTGGTGATGTACCAGGGGATGATGACATTTGTCTTGATGCTCAAGGAGCCAGGGACAGGCCTCCTTACAAATTCCCAGGGCTCACCCTCCCCTCCATGCTGTGCCCACCCCTGGATGCAGAAATGGAATGGCAGCATACATCAACACACTGCAGGCACATGCAGGGTTTGGTCTTTCCCCTGCTCTCTCCCTTTTAATGAGGTTTTATCCTAAATGCATGAGGCTCAGAATGCCTCATGCCATGGCAGCAGGGGACACAGCAAGGCACCAGCCAGGCAGAAATCAAAGGTAAAATCAAAAGTAAAATCAAAGGGTCTGGCTCCTCAGATTGGTCATTAGCATTAGTCTTTGCTTGCTAATTAAAGAAATGGAGAACAAGAGCAGGTAGTGGCTTACCTGTATTTCTTAAAGGAGAGCCCCATGTGCTGCTTCATCTGCTGGAGGCCGTGGTAGTCGGTGTAAACCAGGTCGAAAGGCAGAGGGCTGGTCAAGGGGCAGTTCCCCCGCCCTGGAGGCACCCCTAAGTGACTGGGGAGAAGCAGGAGGGATCAGCCCCCAGCAGCACCAAAGCCCTGCAGCACAAACTCTCCTTTCCCTGCTGGGCATGGAGCAGGAGCCATCCAACAGCTCCTCATTGAGGGAGGGGGAGGCAGATGCTTCTCCTTGCCCCAGCTTTTACTGGGGCCAAAGATCTGGAGAGTCCTGGTCCCTCTCCATCTTTGCACCTGCTCCAGCTGAATTCCTGCTCCTCCCACATGGACTGGGAGGCACAGCATTCCCAGCCAGGGCTCACCAGCATCCCAGCCACACACACACCCTCCCTTGGGCCTCTCTTGTTGAAGACATCAGATTTCGTTTACTTTCACTGCAGTCACACCAGTGACAGACTTGTAAAGCCACATCTTTCCTCTCCTCTCTGCCTGCAAGGCTCCCAGCTGAGCCTAAAGCTCCCTGTTCCCAGCTCCACATCCCTCCCAGCACGCCCTGGAATGTTTCTCTTACACCAGTCCTTACCCACCACATCCCAGAGCACTCTCAGCTTTTCCTTCACTCTGCTGGCAAGGCCTGTCCTTGGATGTTGGGCACATTTCATTCACATTTCTCACTTTTGGTCCCATTTATGAAGTAATTCCATAAAACAGGGGCAGCTGGGCCCTGGGTCTCACTCAGGGGGTTTGCAGACAGTTCCTTACAAACAGCCACACTCAGCCCCTCTTCCCTCCTCCAGTGGATAAAGTGCTTTGTGAAAATCCAGATAAACTTGACTGACTGCAATCTCTTTATCAAGACCATCAGTTACCTTGCTGCCAGGGTGAGATGTGATTAACCCAGCGAGATACAGGGCTGGTAAACCTGTGGTGTGTCTCCTTCCATTTCCAATTACCTCTGTGAACTGATGAATCCCTCTCTCCAAAGCTGTTCCATCAAGTGTACCACTGATGTCAGCCTGACAGCCCATCTGCTTGTCTGGACCATGTTTCCTCCTTCCCAGGAAAAAAAACCCTGTGACACCTTCCAGCTTCAGCAGGTTTCTCAAAAATCCATGTTGCTTGTACTTGTGATTTCCCACTGCCAGTTTGCTCAGAGGCTGATTCACTCCACACTTTTAATGCTCTTGTATTTTGTTTTTCTTCCTAAAGATGATAATTCCTCATCCTCATAACTCCACTCACACCCTGAAAGCAACAGCATCCTCAAGGAAAACCAAACTGCTGAGCTGATTTGGTCCACCCAGGCTGTCTCACTCCCACCATGCAGTTGTCCCGTTTCATTCTGTCTTTCCAACAAGGCTTTTGGAGGAATTCCTGTTTTATTTCACAAGTCTGAGCTCAGACACTGTGAAATCTCACCCTGAGCTCCTGCCTGCCAGGACGTCTGTCTTTGTTTTCTTCTGGGTTCTTCACTTACTCTGAACCCCTGTTTCGAGATGGGGATTTATCCCAGCCATTTTCTCTTCTTTAAGGAATAAAAGTTCTGGTCAGGTTTTAAACTCCCAGGCTTTGAATCTTTCCTTCTCTGTGACCTCTCTCACTGGTTTTCTTAATTTCTCTGCATTTTCCCTTCTGAACCTGAGAATTCCCTCTTCAGCCCTAGCTGGGGTTTATCTGTTCCTCAGCTGAAGCTCAAATGGACCCAGGGTCCATCCTCTGAGGAGCACTTCCTATGTTCCTCACCCCTTCAGCATTTCACCTATCAATCCCATGGCAGTTGCCAGAGGAAATCAATGCCTTCCCATCCAGGGAAAGCCAAGGGACACAATTATCACAAGCATTTGCTGTCCAGTCTCTTTATAACATCAGAAGGGGCCACACAGAGTCAGAAATTCCTCAGCCATAAGAGATAAGATAAAGGGCTCTTGGTTGGCTCCTGGCAACACCTCCCTCTTCTTCTGAACCTGATCTGGTGGAAGATGCCCCTGCTCATGGCAGGGGTTTGGACCAGAAGACCTTTAAAAGGTCCCTCAGAACTCAGACTTTTCTATGATTCTGGTGTGGTTCCAAGTCCTTGAGCACTGAGCACCAAGATCCTTCTTCCAGCCCCATCCCAACCTGAAACCAATGAAGGATCACCCCAAACTCCTGACCATGACAGGGACTCCAGAAAATGTGTAAATGTGGAACAGCCCTGCTGGCCAAAACCAGGAAAAACAGAGAATTTCCACTTAAAGGGAAGAGCTGCTTTTGCAGCTGCTTCACTGCTCTTGTCACAAGGAATCTCAGCATCAGCTCAGGGCAGCCTGGCCAGGCACGCCGCAGGGGAACAGGTTGCAGTTTTGTCACTTTTATGCACAATTTTACACGACAGGACTCATTGGGAAGATGGCAGGAATAGAAAGGCTCTCACCTCCCACAGCCACCTCAGTACAATAAATAGGGCACTAAGGAGACTCAACCTCCTGGGAAGGCTGAAGGGGAATTTTTAAGCCAGGCTTTTGTAGAGATGGAATTCTAAACAACACATTTGCTCACACAGTGCTGCTTTTTCCTCAGTCATCAGACAAACAGTGATTTACACCAACCTGCACTGTGGTGGAACCAATCCATAAACCTTATATTTAACTAAAAATCCCCAAACCATTACACTGTGCTTGCAGCACACACCATCCTCTAGCTGGTGTGTCCCACAAGCCACTGCACTACAAAACAATTTGTAATTTAAGGAAGCCCTAACCAAGCTTGACGAGGGGCTGCAGGAGGCAGCAATTAGTGTAACTCATACTGCAGTCTCCAGAAAAGTTCCCACCAGTTGGGGAGAGCAGGTCTGACTCCCATCAGCACCGCAATCTGCCACACATCCCCTCTCCAGGTGCTCAGGACTTGCCACAGCCATTTATGCTCCCTGTGCCATGGCTGCATGGCTGGAATGGCTCAGAGAGCAATGGCTTTGAGCAGAACATCTCTTCATTTACCCCCTTTATCCTCCCTAAACATTTTATAACCACTGATTTTAATATTCCACTCATGCAAATCCAGCCTGCACCTCTGAGATGGGGGTGGGGGGAGAATTTTTTTTTTTATTCCTCCTTATTTAAACATTCTTTATTCAGGCTTTCATCATTTGCCAGTTAAGTCAACTAATTTTCTACTAAACCCAATTTCACTCATGGTTGGAGTGCAATTTCCCTGATTTTTCCTCGTGCCGTGTACTATTAATGGCGCTTGAAATTACGCAAATAAAATTGATGAGCACAAACGCCGCCGGCACAGCCCGAGGGTCTGCATGGAACCCAGCCCTGGGGAAACCTCTCCCCCCAGATCAGCCACGGGTGGTGACCAGCTCAGCACCTCTGCCTGGTGATCCAGGGCCTCAGCCCATCCCAAACCCTGGCTCCAGCCTCGGCTGAGCCCTGGCTCCTCTCCGCCAGGGAGCAGCCGGAGCGGCTCCCGTCCAAGCTCGCCTCCCCGCCAGCTGCCTCCACCAGCTGTGCCCACTCCAGAATAAATCTCCAGCAGCTTCTTGTTCTGCTATTTTCCTCTTGGAGGTACTTTAATCAGCCAGGGGACCGTTCCTCCCCGGGTGCAGTGTCAGATGACTGCGGGGTTATCTTTACATCCCATTGACCTATTTTCAAATTAACCCGACGCTGCTTTCTGTGTTATCCCTCCTGATGCTGGAGAAGTCCGGCACTAAATGGATCTTGTGGGCATCTCCTGGCAGCCTGGGCCAATATTCTGTATTATGTTTAATTGCATCTTCTCTGCCCACATCTGCTGCCATCAGCAAGGCTGAGAACAGAGCAGGGATCCTGTCCCTGCTGCTCCCTCACCTTCTCCATGGCTGCAAGAACCCAGCAGGCACTGGGATGTTATCCAGGGATGAAAGGTGCCAGAGCCAGGCCTGAGCAGCTACCAGGGGTCTGTGACAACCTCATCACAATCAACAAGTGCAAATCCAAGCCCACATGATGAACATCCTACTGCCTGCCCTCTGCCCCCAGCTCTTCCCCCTGCTGGAACAAGCACTCACTGGAAATGAGGATTTCCAAGCAATTTCAGCACCTGCAATGGTTTCACTTTTGCAAGGTGCACCTGGACTGTTTCTCTGGTCCATCACTAATCTTGCACAACACAGCCCTACCCACCCAGGGGGGAAATTCAGTAATCAATTTATTTATTTCCAAGACCTGGAGATGCACAGGATGGTGCCAGAACAAACACTTCTTTCTGGTCGCAGATTCAGCAAACATGAAGGAACTTCCCAGAAAAGGAGAAATCAATACTTGGATTCCTGCAGGGAGCAGCAGAAACTGAGCACTCGCATCCTGGTGGTGCCTGGGCAGACCCAGGACAGATGGGCTGTTCTCCTGCTGTCCCAACAGCACCAAAAACGGGAAGAAATTCTCCCCTGTGAGGGTGGTGAGGCCCTGGCAGAGGCTGCCCAGAGAAGCTGTGGCTGCCCCATCCATGGAGTGTCAAAGGCCAGGCTGGACTCAAGTACCAGGAGCACCTGATGCTCCATTAAAGGCTGAGGGTTCCTCCCCACAGATGCAGAGCTGATCAATCCACAGCCTTTCCACATGGCTCCATCAGGATCACACAGAACTGGCCACTTCTGGCTGTTTCCACAAGCAGTTCCTTTCTCTCCCACACAACAGCAGGACTGGTTTTGCCAGCTGGCGAGGAGAGCAAAGCCAGAGCCTGGGCATGGTGAAGGTTTTCATGTGAACAGATGCAAGACAGAAAGATGGCTTTAATCTGCCAGGAGACAATTAGAAATGTGCTCTCTGGACATCGTGTTTCCATCTGAGCAGCCCTTTTTGCAGGCTGAGCACACCTCGGTGAGCGTGGAAAGCACAGGGAAATCACAGCTCTCGCTGTGTGCCAGGCACAGAGAGGAGAGTCGGGGCACTGGGAGCAGAGCCCTGTCCCACCACAGCCCCAGGGCTCCATCCACCCCACCCCAGCACAGGGAGAGTGGCTCAGCACCCAAACCACACGCTGGCCACAGCAGGGAAAGGGCTGCCAGCACCAGATACAGGCACGTGACTCAAATCCAGCACTTTGCCAAGACTAGAATTAAGAGTCCAGAACTTGACACAGGAGCAATTAAGCTCCGGGAACACTTTGTAAAGCCCTGACCCCAAGAGGCATCAAATCCCATTTTCTTCGACTTTCTGTCCTGCTTTATGAGCAGTTAATTTCAAGGGGACCATTGAGAAAAGCACCTTTCAGTGCTTTTCTGGACTGCCCAGCAGCTCACAGCTCTGTAGCCCCTTCTCCCCAGCCTCTCCCTTAGCCCCAGAAAAGCAGTTTGGCTTTTTGTCCAAGCATCTTGGACATGCCAAGATGACCACTCCCATGGCTCAAGGCTGAGGGTAGCAGCTTCCAGCAGTGCCCTTGTGCTGCTTGTCCCAGGGAAAAAGGCTGAGAGGATCCTTCCTGCTTGACCCCAGGGCACAGGTGGTCCAGAGGAAAAACCTCAGCTTATTAAAGCTTTTTTTTTGCGGGCACAGCCATTGCTCCAAAGTGCTGCTTGTAATTTTCCAGCATCTACTCGTGAGCTGCCTCATTAACAACCCAGCTCAGAGCTTTCAGGCACTTCCCACTCCTCCCCTAGCAAGCAACACCACCAACACTGTCCTGGATTCTCACCTCCCTGAAAGCACTTTTGGGCTATCAACACAGCACTAGGGGTCTTCAGCAAGAATCAAGTGTTGGCGTTCAGATTTAGGATGTTTCTTCCCTCCCTGCTTCAAGACAAGGCTCAAAATGCTGCTGGCTGCCCACCCAGCACAAATCTCCATGAGAAAACAGCTCCTGGCTCCCTGCTCCAGCTCAGCAATTCATTTTCCTCCTGGGAAGATGCACATAGAAGCATGTAATGGTTTGGGTTGGAAGGGAACAGATAACCCCGTGTTTCACCCCTTGCCTCTCCAGAGGCACCAGAAGCAGCTCACAAATTCACTGGGAGTTCAAAAGAGAACAAACACCTGCATTTAGCTCAACTACAGGAGAAAAAATAGCCCCTGGTAGGACTTGGCCAAGGAATTCACAGATCTTTAAAGTCTGTAGTGGGTAAAAGATAACCCAAATAAAATGGCCCTGGAAAAGCAGGGCTGAGCTCTGTGGCTGTGATCTCAAGACCTCACAGGACATTTGGACAGTGCCAAGCTGAGCTGGAGATGAAGCCTGCAGATTCCCTGAGTTCTTTATCTTTGTTCCAGATTAGCATTGGTCCCCGAACCAAAGAAGGAACCATTTGACACCCCTGCCCCTCCCTGCAGGGCAGGTAGAGGTGCCCAGCACACATGGTCACTCTCCCAACATGTTTTCACCTCCAGCCCTCCATCACCAGCTTTTTGGACCAAGGCCTTACTTGTCCTCCTTAATTTTCCTGATCCTCAGCATTCCTGACCCAATCCAGACCCAATCCAGGCACTGCTGCATTGCAATCAATACAGATGCTAATCATGAACAGCTCTCAGATAACCACTGGCTGAAGTGTATGCAGGCAAATCTTCCAGTGAACCCTTGCCAATGATCAATACAGGCAGAAAAATCAGCTCAGAAATTTGAAGAGACAAAGCCCCCCCAAAAAAAACAAACATAAAAAAACCCCAACCAAACCAGGAGAGAGGTTAATCTGTGCTGAATAATTTATGGACTCCAGTGGAGGCTTTGCTGGGTGGGAGCAGCTACAGCTCCCAGCCATGAAAAGAGCAGGGCTT
Organism: Sitta carolinensis; assembly: GCA_032173965.1. Taxonomy (NCBI): domain Eukaryota; kingdom Metazoa; phylum Chordata; class Aves; order Passeriformes; family Sittidae; genus Sitta; species Sitta carolinensis. The sequence goes on along the minus strand of CM063298.1, from coordinate 8,095,300 downwards.
GCCAAAGAAATATACACAAGGATGGATTGAATGTTTCACACTACTGGAGCAAAATATCCCCAAACCCACCCCAGCACTGCTGTCTGTCCTGCTGCAAGGTCAGCAGGAGACACCCAGGATGGGAGAGGGTGAATTCAGGCTCAGTCTACAGAGGATCAAAACTTTGCTGCTTCACGAGGGGGCAGGGGGGATAAGGAATCAGAGTGCCTGGGCTGCCCCTTCCCCGGGGACAGGGATTTAGCTTTGCTTTGATGCCCTTTGTGCATCCCTGGCTCTCTGCAACCCCTGCCCAAAGCTGTGGCTACAGGTAAAACCCCTCCAGGCTTTATGGAAGAGCCCAAGATTAACTCCTAGCGCCCCTCAGGACTAATTACAGATTAAATAAGCCTCCCACTCGTTCCTGGCCAGGCAAAAGCTTTTCCCAGCCTCCTTAGAGGCAGCAGCCCCGCAGCAAGGATGTCACTGAGAGGTCTGCAGACACGGACCAGGGTTGCTGGTTTTGCCAGGGTTTTGCCTGGCACAGAAGCTCTGCCCCCCTCGTGGCACCCACAGGAACCCATCTCTTGATGGGCTGCACGAAGTGCCAGTGGTGACCCTCCAAGCGCTGGGCTTGGTCTCCAAAGGGACAGAGGGACGTGGTTACATCCCCAGGTCCTGCCTCCACCCCTGCCCAGCAATATGAAAGCACTTGATGTGGGCGTGCAGCATTTAAAGCATCACCAAAGCCAGGCGCAGGACACGTGCCCGGGGAGGAGGGGACAGCTCCTGGGACACAGAGAAGGGCAAGATGTGCAGCCCCAGCCCAGCTAACTCACTGCCCACCTCAGCTAGGAAGGGAAGAGAGGGAGCTGCCGTTCCCAGGCATCCCAAGGGACACATCCAAATCCACATCACAAGAGGAGCTCTCATCGCTGCCAAGTGACGTGGAGGCTCCCAGGCTTCTGGCAAAGGCAAAATACTACAGGCAGCAGGGCAGCTCTCACCAGAGTCACTCGCAGAGGGAAACGGGTGCTGCGAAACCGCCCCGTGAGACGCCGGCAGCTCCTTCCCCTCCCTAAACAACCACCAGGAGGTTCGGCATTAAAAAACACAAACAACACAACAACAACAACATAACCCTCCCAGCCATTATCTCTTTTCATCCTTGAGTACACGGGTATTATTCAGCACGTCATTCCCACCTCTTGGAGGAGATGCTGCCTCTTGCATTAGGACCGGGATTTTTTATTTTTTTTTTTTTTTTTTAGTTAATTAGTTAGGAGCTAATTCCATTCATTAATTCTGAATGCTGCAGGGGCTGTGTTGGGTTTTTGGGTTTTTTTGTTGGTTTTTTTTTTTGTTTGTTCGTTTGGTTGGTTTGTTTTTTGTTTTTTGTTTTTTTTTTTTTTTCTCCAGGACTGTTGGGTTTTTTCACTCTCTTTTCAGCATGGCTCATTATGTGGCCGATGCTGGCTTAGCATCTCCCAAAGCCTGCCCTGTCCTGAGGCAGCTGCAGGCACTCCTTGATTTATAGCCCTTCTAATTTGTAATTTCCCTGGTACTCGCCCTCCACTCAGGATGTCTCAGAGGAGGGGAGCAAACCTTATGAGGTGACAGAAAGCAGCAGTGTCAGCCCAGTAATAACAGAACGGCATCAGCTGAGAGGAGCAGGGCCCACTGTTTGCTTGTGCCTCCTTTTCCATCTCATATTGGTCCCTCTTGGGGAGGGAGGAAGGGAGGAAAGGAAGGAAAGGAAGGAAAGGAAGGAAAGGAAGGAAATCACTCCTCAAACAACAGCAGGAAAACCCCAGGAGCTGAGTGCAGCCATGCATGGTGGGAAGAGCCAGGGACCTGCAGGACACCTGCGTGCTGTAGCCACACAGCCACCAGCCCAGCAGGGAGCATCCCTAGGGAAGCCAGCTGCAGGGAGGTGTCAGGGGACACAGGTGAGGCCATGTGCTGGCAGCAGGAAACCATTCTGCTCAGATCCAGCCCTGAAGCTGCAGGGCACAGCCCTACTCCAGGCATGTCCACATCAGCTCCATGCAAAGCATCCTTTACAGCAGTCCTTCCCACTTTCCTGGGATGCAGAAGGATGGGATCTCTCCCAGCCATGATGCTGCTGGTGCAGACAGCACCAGCACTGTCTGAGATGCAGGTGGGCAAAGAGCCTCCCCAGCCTTTTCAGACCTGGTGCTTCCACCCAAGACCAGCACCCACCTCTGCAGCTCCTTCAGAGAGACTGTGACCCTCAGGCTGTGTCCCAGCATGAAGAGGGCAGCCAGGATGTCAGCCCACTGCACCATCTCACCCAGAGGGCCTCCCTTCAGCACCCGTGGGCTGAAAACATCCCCTGACTCCTCTGTCAGGAAGCCAACGTGGACCAAGATCTGCAGAGACAAGGAGAGGGATCAGCACTGGGGAAAGGGACCCTTTGGGTTTTCCTGCCCAGAATGACTTATGGTCCCTGATTCCCTCCAGCTCCTCTGCAGGCTGTAATTACTCAGGGAGCTCAGTCAGGTGTGCAGACAAGTGATCTATGTCCAATTAGCACAGACCCAATGGTCAGAGCTTGGCACCTCCCTTTGACTGCCACTCCGTGTCCCAGGCCCTGGCTCGTGTTCTCCATGGACATCGCAGCCTGAACCACGGGCTGGAGCTGGATTTCCCAGCACACAGGGGCCAAAGGAAAATGCACAACAATAACACCAACAGGAGGGCCAGGAACCTCAGCTTATCTTAGAGGAGACTTGTCAGACTCCACTGCTAACTGGACACTATCCCCACCCACCAGGACCCATTTCCAAAATCCACCCCATTTCTCAGCAGCACCAGTCCTGCCACATCCCAAATGCCCTAAAGTCATGTCCACGGACAACAGACCAACCCTACCGACCCTCATGCTTCCATAGATGAATTTTCCTCCCGGCTGGCTCCCATCCCAGCCCTCCCTGGGCCCGTGTGTCCCCCAGGAACCCCCCGTACGTGTTTCTGGTCCCGCTGCCGTCCCGCCAGCTTCTGCTCGAGGCGCCGTGCCGCCCGCAGCCACTGCTGGGCCAGGTGCCGGATCCTCTTCTTCATGAAGCTCAGGGACTCCTTGCCTGTGCCAATGAGCTCCAGCAGGCGAGCCAGGTCCCTCCGGAACGCTGCCTAGGGGAGGAGCATGCTCTGCACGGGGAGTGTAGGGACAGCCAGAAGAGCCCCGTGGCCTGGGGGAGGTCTGTCCATCTCAGCAGAGGGGATCTGAGTCCTTCCTGCTCCCCTGGAGCCGTCGCAGCTCCTCCAAGTCATGCCCCAAATCCCAGAGGGAGCCCACTGCACCAGGGCTTCCATGAGCACCCAGGTTCCTCAGCAGAGGGAAGGCACGGATGTGTTGGAGCGGGTGAGAGGAGGCCACAAAAAAAAAGCATCTCTTCTGTGGAGACAGACTGAGGGAGTGGGGATGTTCAGCCTGGACAAGAGAAGGCTCCAGGGAGATTTTTTTGCAACTTTTCAATACTTACAGGGGCTTATAAAAAGACAGGGACAGACATTTTAGCAGGGCCTATTGCAACAGGACAAGGAGTGATGGCTTTAAACTAAGGGAGTTGACCCAGACTAGACACAAAGAGGAAACTTTTCATGGTGAGGGTGATAAAACCCTGGCACAGGTTGCAAAGAGAGGTGGTGGATGCTCCATCCCTTGAAACAGTCAAGGCAGGCAGGGCTTGGAACAACCAAGGTGTCCCTGCCCATAAAGAGCCCTTCCAACCCCAACCATCCTGTTGAGAGGAATGATGGATTCGTCTTTACCAACAAGCTGTGGGTCTGCTGGTAGATAAAACCAACACTGAGAGAGAAAAGAAACAATGGGAAGGATTCCACTGATTGATGAATGGAAGAAAAGACATTTGCCTTTACAAACAAACTGTAGGTTTGCTGACAAATAACACTGGATATTGAAAGATGAAAGAAACAATGGGGAGAAAACATAAATTCCATGAGAATTAAAAATTAAAAAGGAGGGTTATACATTAGAGGGAAATCTTAGTTATCAGGCATTTGGGAAGTCTGTACCTCTCAAGTACCTCAGCCAGGGGGGAAAGAGAGAGGGAAATACATCCGGGAAATTGGGATAAAAAGGAGGCTGCATCCTCCAAAACTCTGAGAGGAATTCTGTTGTCCCTGAAAATCAGCCTTCTGATTTGTTTTGGTATAATGGAGTCAGTTCTCATGAATTGTAAGATAAACAAGGATCATGTTTGCATTCCTTTGTGAAAAGATATCACCTGATGGACTTCTCAAATGACCAGTGAAGATGGAGAGGTGGGAACTTCTCTGTCCAATCTCTGATCGCTGTACAGAAACTTATAGATACGAGGTCAACAATAAACTAGAGACTTCCTTTCTTCTTCTCTGCCTGAACCCCTGTTGTGTGTATTGCTGTGTGTTCCTATCTGTGTCACAGTAACAGAATTCCCCATGGCCTCTCCCTTTTCTCAAATAAAGCCAAAGGACTCCTCTGTCTCCTTTTTGGACATAAACCCCCGGTGTTTGTGGATTCATTTTCCTGACATGGCGATTCTGTGAAAACCCAGGAGAGGCCCCATGGCCCTGCTGGCACCGAGTGTATTTCCAGCAGCCTCCCCCCAGCACCCCGTGGCCCAGGCCGGGCGCCCTTACCTGCGCGCGCGGCGGCGGCGAGGGCACAGCCAGGGTGCGGTTCCGCCAGGGCAGGGGGGGACAGAACCACTCGACCTCGCTGAGGTAGATGAGGAAGGAGCACTCGGTGCCGTCCACGCCGAAAAACGCATAGCAGGGGTCAGAGGTCCAGCGGGCCCTCATCCACTGCAAGGGGCAAAGAAACACGTGGGGCTCGCTGAGATGTGCCAGCCCTGCCGGCTGCCCCCGCTGCAAAACCTCTGTTCTCCATCCCCTTTCTCTGCCTGGGAGATAAGAATGAAGGGCAGGGGTGGAGAAGGAGCTGAAAAGCCAGCCCCAGTGCCACGGGGCTGGTGTTCACCCACTGGGTGCCTCCAGGGACTGTGGGGCAGAGGAAGAGCCAGGAAGGTTTGGTGGGGCTCCCTGGGTTTCTAGCACTGGTTCCAGCCTTCCCCGGGGGCACAGCCACTAATCCCCAGGAAATGATGCACCACGGGAATTTCTTCTGGCTGGCTTTGCTGGGGAGCTGATGATCTCATGGCCCCTGGAGCAGCAGGGCAGGGAGACAGATCTGCCAGCAGTCCCCAGGGATGATTTCACACGGAGGAGAATAACCAGGGACCAGAGCTGTGATTTATCATCCCCCACAACGGCTCTTGCCAGCCTCTTCCTAATTCAACTACAAAAACAAATCTGCTCAGGGACAGGTTGCTGTGCCCAATCTGTAAAGCACAGCAATCACCAGGAGGGGAGATGGGATTACAGCCTTCCACAATTGCATTACATCCTGAATTTACTCAAATCGTGGAAGGAAAGGATGGCTAACACCCATGGAAGTGAAAAATCTAGCCCTCCATATAATTTTCTTATACCCTTCAACGTCTTTCCAGGGAGAGACTTGGCCCTGCAGAAGCCTGAGCTTGAAGCAGATTGGGAAGAGGAGGGAAAAGGGCGATGCTTTTAATTAGTTGATGTAAATATGCTCTCTGACAAAGCCATCAAGCTCTAGGCCAAGTGCCAGGCTGCATTCTGGTGTGAAGAGCAGGTTGGGTCAGGCAGGACATCCAATTTAAGATGGAGGTCCTGGCCACCTGAATGAGGTGCTGCTCTGGGCAGTGCTGGGCTTATTCCCCAGGCACCAGGGAATGCTCCAGATATCCAGAGAGGAGGGGACAGAGCTTCCTCCTCACTGTGCTTCTGGCATTAAACAGACGAACTGCAGCCAGGGAGGGCTGCAGGCAAAGGAGTCTCACAGCTGGTTCTGCTGCAGCCTGTGGCTTCAGTGCTTTGTACCACTCCACTAAAGGTACATTTGGGGAGGGTATTATCAGGGAAAATCAATCCCATTTCTGTAGCAAAGGCTGCCAGAGAAGGTTGGACACATCCCTTGTGTTTTCTCTTACAAGCACAGCCCTGCTTTGCTTTTCACACATTTGGCTCTGCTCCTTCTCCTTCAATGGGCTGCACCTTTCCAATAGTACCAAACATTTTATTCTGGAAAACATCCCCTTCCCAGTTTAACCCCCAGGGTCACTGCTTTGGGCCCATCGCAGCTGGAGACCCTCTCCCATACAGGGAACCCCAACTCACCTCCACCTTCCCAGCACAGTCGGGGTACTTGGGGTCCCTGGGCACCTCACACTGATCCCTCCTGCCTTCCATTGCTGCAGAGAGACAATTTGGGCAAGGAGAGAGCTGGGGCATGACAGAGGAGCAGCTAGAAGTGGTGTGAGGAGATTGGGATGGGATGGGATGGATGGGATAATGGGATGGGATGGGACAGGGCTGGCAGGCCCCACGCAGGTTCCTTGGTGCCACAGCTGGGCTGGCAGACACCCCCACCCCACTGGATGGAGCAGGACATCAAGATGGGAAACATCTTCAGCATCCTTCCCAAAATCAGGGAAGAAACAGAGGAAACCACCCTGCTTTAATGCTGGGAACATCCTCTTTCCCTAAATCTCAGCAGGTCCATTTCCAGCTCGTCCCTGTGCCTTCAGCCTGGTCCAGACCCCAAGTCCCACCTATCCCCTCTCTTGTAAGCAGGCTGCAGGATCTAGGGAAGTACTCTGACAGCCTTTATGCTGCAAACTTATAATAAAAAATGTCCTGCTGAGCTGTTGGAGGAAGAGTCAGCCCTCAGGTGAGTTCAGAATAAACCATGAAGTGGCTACAAAGGCATCAGGACCTTTTCTCCCTCCATGGTTGGGTCAATAAAAGCCACCACACCTCCTCTAAGCCCTCCTCTGCCCATAATTGAAAAGCATGAGGTGCAAGAGGCAGTGGAAGGATCTTCTGCCTAAACCCCAAGAAACACACAGGCAAGTGGGGAAACATCTGCAGAGCCCAGCTGCCCTCCGAGCAGTGCCACAGTGGGATGGGAATGCCTCTCCTGGGGCTGAATCCCAGCCTCTGTGAATCTGGATCCAAACCACCAAATTCTTCCCTCCAGGCACTTGTACTGGCACTGCTCCTCCCCTTTAATTTTGCATTTAGATCCCTGGCATTTATTCCTGACAGCAATTCAGATTTGTCACCACTCTTGCCGCTGCCACGAGTTTCCCAGGGCAGGAAACTCAAGATCAGCCTCCACTTCTGGGACATTTACCAAATTTGTCGTGGCTGGATCTTCCCATGGGCACAGCAAAACACACAGGGGGTTTGGAGCCTGGGGACCCCCAGGGCCACCCACCTTTGCCATTCAGGAGGCTGTTCCGGAGGATCTGATCCACCTTGATGGCAATGTCCGACACGTTCTGAGCTATGGCCTGGATCCTCTCCATCAACCCAGCTGCTGGCTGGAACCTGGGAAAGAAACCAAATTAACCCTGAGAACTTGATGGCTCCCAGTGGTGACACTCAGAGGGGCTCAGAGCGAAATCCATGCCCTTGGAAGCTGCCAGCAGGTTGAACTTAGCTCCAGGATGAAACACAGGAATGACTGGTGCATCATTTAACAGGCAAAAAAATCACTGCCTTCCAGGAGGTTTGATTGAAAACCTATTTAAATCAGTATTTTATACATATTCTGTCATTTTTGCAGTGTGCTGTTAAACATGGATCCACCTGTGTATTTTATGCTGGGAAAATATTAAACAGACTGGCAAAAAAATGTTTTCTTATTTCAGATGTGCTGCGTTTGAAAAGCCTCTGTTGTGATTATTTGCCTTGCAGGAGGAAGCTGTGCTAGGGGGAGAAAAAGGGGGAAACAGAATAAAAATACAGAGAAAAAAAGGTAAAACTGAGGAAAGCTGAGGAAGTTTGTGGGCTTGGAGGAGAGTGATAAAAACACACAGGACACATGGATATCCTGAGCCAGCCCATCCACCAAAGGTGAGGATCAGTTTCTCCTCCCAAGGAACAAGGGATAGGAGAAGACCAGACAGCCTCAAGTTGCATCTGGGGAGGTTTAGATTGGATATCAGGAAAAATCTCTTCACTGAAGGTGAGGCCAGGCATTGGAACAGCCCACCCAGAGAAGCAGTAGAATCATCACCCCTGGAAGTATCCCAAAAATACCCAGATGTGGCTCTCAGGGACAGGGTTTAGTGGTGAGCTTGGCAGTGCTGGGTTAATGGCTGGGCTCGATGGTACCAGAGGTGTTCTCCAACCTCAGTGATTCTCAGACTGAGGTGAGTGGACTTCCAGGACCCCAGCAAGGAGCAGCAGCCAGGGCTGTGCAGGGACAGGTGTCACTGGTGCAAATAACACACGACACAAAGTTCTCTAAAACTCTTGGAGAGATGAATTTGACTCTGTTTATTCAAGTAATGACTCTCCTTTTATACATTTTTGACAGGTCACTGTGAATGGTGAGCGAGTGACAGAATTTTTCTTCCACATTGGTCAAATTAGAGGGATATTCAAAGAAAGTCCATCCCACAGAAAGAATTCCAAACATGAGTTTTCATTACACAAACAAAACCTGATGTTTATGTTCAAACTGCGGGAACAAGCTTCAAAAACCCAAAACATCAGGAAAACACAGAGCTTTAGAAACTCAGAAGCTGCAGTCCTGGAAAACCAGACTACAGACAAGGCTGAGTTGGGGACTGCAGCCCCAGCAAAGCCCACGGGCACCTTCCACCAAGGCTTGAGGTCAGATCCCACCCAGCAAAGCCTACAGGCACCTTCCACCAAGGCTTGAGGTCAGATCCCACCCAGCAAAGCTACAGGCACCTTCCACAAGGCTTGAGGTCAGATCCACCAGCAAGCCTACAGGCACCTTCCACCAAGGCTTGAGGTCAGATCCCACCCAGCAAAGCCTACAGGCACCTTCCACCAAGGCTTGAGGTCAGATCCCACCCAGCAAAGCCTACAGGCACCTTCCACCAAGGCTTGAGGTCAGATCCACCAGCTGGAGAGCTGCAGTGCTTCCATGGAACCAAACCTGGAATCAAGGCTGTCCTGGTGGACACCCCACTGACTCATCTGAGAACAGGTGGTGTAAAGACGAAAGCAGAGCCCTGTAAAGAGGCCGGGGGTCAGTTAAAACCTGGTGTAAGCTACAAAGGGCAAAGAGAACTCCACCCATCAGCAGTGGAGCCCTGCCAGGTGTGGCAAGGAGGGAGCCCTCCCCCTCCAACACCTCTCCTGCCACTTCCACCACAAACAGCCACCAAGTTATCCCAGTAAATAATTTCCCCTTCTGCAGTGTTTGGGTTGTAAGTTTTCCCTCCCGCTGCCACCGAGGTCGTTATAACACAAGGAAATGTCACATGCAGTGAGCAAAACCAAAAGGGCTACCTTGAATACTCATGGCACAAAAAATATGTGCTGATGTCAGGTCCTTCGTGGTGAAGTTTTATGTTTGTTCTCCAGCAGCTCAGTGAACCTGAAGGCTGGGATTTAAAGTACCTCTGTCCTCAAGGCTAAAAAAATCCTGGTTTTATGAACCGACACTGCTTCAGCTGTTGATTTAAAGTCCATTTGCCAGAAGCAAGCAGCCCACATTTTTCCTCCTGGCATGGTTTACAACCATCAATATTCAGGCTGCATATCTCCACAGGGAGCCACTGATCTTGGCTTTTAAGAAATAATAATTAAATGCAGAGGACACCATTGCCCCCAAGTCACTTCCAACCTTTGCAGAGAATAAACCCCAGGTATCCTGCTGTAACAGCTGCAGCAGGGAGGCTGCTCGTGAGGCCCTGGGAAAATATGGGCACAAAACAACCTGAGATAAGCTCTGCTTGTCAGCATGGCTCCAAGGAGATAAAATTGTCCTGGTCTGAAAGCTCACAAACCCCCATTTCTGCAACCCTTTTTCCAGCAGCAAGCAGCCTCAGACCCTACAGGTGATGCAGAGGCACTCAGTAAACACTTGGGATGGGCAGTTTTGGAGGAAACACCACATGGATGCAGTGAATTTAGAGCCAGTGAGCCCAAATTCCTGTTTTCAACAGGAAAAGAATGTGTGCTTGGCGAAGATGCTCCCCAGGTTTCTCCATCTCTCATGGCAAGCAGAGGGGATGACCATAGATGACCACTGCTCCACCCTTCAGAGCACTTAGATTAACTCACAGCCCGGCTTCTACCTCTTCCCAGAAGCTATCCCAATCCTCACCTGCTCCCAAACACCCAAGGAAACAGGTGAGACTCAAAAATCAGCAGCAACCTCAGTCCTCACCTCCTCACTGATGATCTCCAGACCTTAGCTCAGCCAGGGCTGAGCATTGGGCAGCCACAAAAATCTCAAAACAAAAATCAGGATTGCTATCCTAAATAAATGGCTTTCTTCCAGCTCAGCCTTGTCCTGCCTGGCAGCCACAGTGCTGGGTGATGGAGCTGGCCCAGGCTCTGTGCCAGCTTGCCCAGCTCTTGGGAAGCTACAACTGCCCCCCAAACACAAGGATTTCACCTCAAAGCCCTCAGATGCAAAATGTATTTCAGAGCATCACACTCCAGTCCTCCAAACAAGCCAGGCATCACATGAGCATCACAAGGCTTTCCCCAAAACACAGATTACTGGAAAGTGACACTAAAACTGTCCACCATGACCCTTGGAACATATGAAAGGAAAGGGAGAAAGGTAGAGAAGTCCCTTTGAAACACAGAACCAGGCTCAGATCTCCCATGCTCCTCTCCCCTGCATGTCAAACTGGCTGCCTCCAAAGCCTGCTGACTCTGAGCCAGGGATTTCACGCCTGGGGAGAAGAGCCACGCTCCCAGTTGAGAGCACTGACAGGTCCCAGTGTTTGTGTCTGCTGGGTAACAAGGTCAGCACGGGAGCAGCAAATTTCGTGTAAGGCATTAAGGAGGTGACAAGCAGGTTAAGCATAAGTTACATCAACTATCAGCACAACGATTTGTCACCCAAGCAGGGGACAAGAAAATAAGGTGTTTAAAGGTATTTCTCCAACGTGCAGAGGTTCTGTGTGCCTCGTAGGAGTTTGATGCCTTGTTGTTAGTAACTGGAGACACCAGGAAGGACAAGGTAAGTGGTTTATTCTACTCAGTGATAGCTCAGCCGAGCAGGAATATCCCACCAGGTGGTTGTATCCAAGCCAGGATGCCAGCACAGCCCTTGCCAGCCCAGTGGAAAAAAAAATCTCCTATCTTCCAGCACCACCACTGCCCAGGGAGCAGCTTTTTGCCTTTTCCCTTCTTGCTTTTTGAATTTTTCCATAGCGACACGCTAAATGCCACCAAAATGTGCTGGCGCTGTACCAGCTATTGAAACTACACTAAATTACCATGGCTTTTCTAGAACAATTTTTTCCCTGGGACTTTAAAACCGTTTACTACAGCAAATACAGCACTTTTACTCCTAACCATCAATATAGATTTCGTCTTCATTATTTTCAGATTTATATTTCCCCCTGTTGATTAAGATTCAGATCACACTGTGCCTTATAATGCTCTGTATACAGTATTCATCTCCTTTCAAAAACTGCTATTAAGATGTATCTTTCCCCACTGACAGATCATTTGCCATAGAATATAGCCGGAGGTTGGGTTTTCCGTCACTTTTCTATGCATTAATTTGGTTCCCTTCACTTTGCTCTTGTCCCCAACTCTGCAGCACCAGCTTGGATTCAGTCTGTTTATCCCTTTACAAGCCACTGTATTTTTATTGCCTTTTATAAAAGTGGCATTATGAAAAGATGAATCTCTTTCTCTTTGTGTGTTGTCTTCATAATACAAGCCCTAAACATATTTGCTTGCTCATCCAATATTTCTTGCTATTAACTTGTGAAAGCCATGGCTTTGGGAAGACCAATACAGACAGAGAAAAGCAGATGTTCTGAAGATAATACATCAACAAATTCAGCATTTGCACAGAGCAGTTTACCAAAGGATTTCCACTCGCTCACATCCAGTGTCTGGGCTGCCATTTGCCTCTTTAAATATTTCCTGAAGTTTTTGCCCAAAGACCCAAAGCAGAGCAGAAAGCAGCAGGGCTGGTGCTGAGCTCTCACTGTTTCTCTGCTCTGGGGACACAAATTACAAATCACAAATCCAGCCCCACAAGAGCCTCAGTCTCCAGGACAGGGAGCTGAAGTCCCACAGGCACCACTGATGCCAAGGGAAAAGGATCTTTGCTGGCCTCCTGGTTCCTGCTGCAGCTTGTGAGGGGTTGCCTGCTAAAACAGCTGGGATTTCTCCAGCAGAAATGAGCCCCAAGGGCACCTCCAGCACGTCACTCTGAGGGCTCAGGCTGCTCTTCCCATTCTTCCATCTGTCCCTTCATCCCCAGCCCCCTCCAATGGAAATCATTCACCCAACTCTGAAGTCACCAACTCGGTGGCTGGAAAGCTGAGAGGTCGCAGGGATGTGGGGAAAAGCCTCATCCAAGTGCTGGATAACTAAAAGAAAGTAATTTAAATGTCCAAGAAGATGGAGAAATTAAAAGCTTTGCTCCACTTACATAAGAGAATACAAGTAAAACTCATCCATGCTGGAGGAAAAACATTTTTCGGAGATCCATGCCCTTGTGTGTATCTCCACATCCTCTCTGAGATGGCTTGTATCCAAAAATCGAGAAGCCAGGGCTGCCCATGTGGGAGAGGGCACACAGACCCGGGGGGTTGGGTGGCTGATGCTGTCTAAAATTTGTGTCACAGTCCCCTGACACAAACGACCCCAACACAGGAGGTGCAGCAGCAGAGGCAGCAGTGTCTGGGGCTCTGCCTGGGAGGCTCAGCTCTGCAGTTTATATTCACTGGCCTTGGTTTGAACAACAGGTGTCTGCTGAGGAAGGCAGGAGCCTCCCTTGGAATGGAGAATGTAAACCCCATCCCTATGAATTATTATAATTTTGAAGTTAAGGGGGTCTCAGGCAAAGATATGGGAATAGAAATAACAGTTCTTTATTAGGAGAATTAAAATAAAAATGCAGTGCTACAAACCCCAACCCCTGGCAGAGTCAGAATCCCCCCTGCCCCCGTGGGTCGGGGTTGGGCAGAGCCATCCCATGGGTGCAGCTCCTGCAGGGGCACAGGGGGCTCTGCTGGGGCAGGGAGCTGCAGGGAGGGGCAGATTCCCTCTGGAGCTCCAGTGGAGCTGGAGCTGGGCCTGCTCTCCCTCTGGGAATGCAGGGGCAAGGCTGCCCTGGTGTCCCAAAGCCCACATTGTGTCCAGGCAGGAATGCTGGGCTCCTGCCCTGGGTGCAGCCTCTCCCAGGGGATGGGGTCAGTTTTATCAGCCCTGGAATGAGACTCCGTGGCCCCTGAGCAGAGGCTATCCCCCTGAATAAGGATGGGTCCTGGAAGGAATAAAGAACACTGCCCCAGCTGGTTTTTAACAGCTGCCCATGAACAGAGGACCCCCACACCCCCACCCACCCCGGTTTTAACAGCTGGGGATGGAACACACACTGCTGGGCACAGCCTGCACACCTTGTAATCCTGGATTTAATCCTCCTCACTCCAGTGCTGCCCCCCTGAGCCAGGATGAGCAGCCTTGGCCTGAGCTGCTGGTCCTTGTGGTGGGAGGGCAGCACCCCCCGTGCTGTGGTGGGAAGTGCAAGGAGAGTTCCACATCCTGGCCTGCTTGGAAAAGGCTCAGACCTCCAGGGAGCAGAGCAAGAGCCCAAAGCTCTGCTTATGATCAGCATGGTAGAGATTTAGAGTAGCATTAGAGGGAAAAAGGTGCAGGGGCTGAGGCACAGTGCTGGCTGCTCTGCTCCCCCCTGGAGTGTGCTCTGCCAGGTCACCCAGATCCTCAGTGCCTTTCCTGACTTCAGGACAGGGATGTGGCACCTGGATTTGCACATGTGAGAAGGCCCACAACACTGAGAAACATGTTATTCTTCACAGGCTGCTCCTGCCAGGCAACTGGATGAGAAATTAAAATGAAATAAAAATATTTTTTTAAAAAAATCAGAGGACCACGTTTGCTCCCAGTGTAGTTTCTGGGGTCTCTGTACGTCTCAATGTTTGCCACCTCAGGGTGACACAAACAGCTTGGTCTCCCTTCCACAAACACCTGAGCAAACACCTGAGCTCACTCTAACCATGTTTGTGCTCACTGGGAATTCACCCTGGGAAAATATCCCAGAGAACATGACTTGGGACTGGAGCATTCCTTGGAAACTCCTTTGAAGCAAATACCATATGATGCATGGGCAGAGCCCTGATTGAACTGCTCCAACATCAAGTTACATAATAAATCACATAATAAATACAGGAGCATTTAACTCACTAAAGTACTTCCATTTATTTTCATTTCAACTGATTGTGGGTGATATTTCTCACACAAATACTTTTCTAAGAGACCCTGAGCTAACCCAAAGCCCACGGCTGCACACCCCAGGGGAGGACACTGAGATTTCAGTGAGCTGGCAATAAACTTCATGAAAAAAACGATGAAAACCAGCTTTCCAACCAAACCCCATATCTCACCAGCACAGCCAGCAAAGTATAACCAACAGCATTAATTAAACTATTTTATCAATGCTATAAAGTGCTTTGAGATCTTCCCTGAACAGAAGACAAAGCTGAAGCCACCAGCCCAAACCTTCCTTTTCCTCCTGGCCCTCAGAGCAGAAGTGGGCTGAGCCACAGGCCTGGGCAGTTGTGAGTTTATTTATGGGAACACAAGGGATCATGGAAAGGAAGGTTACAGGATCACCATTTTGTTGGGGCATAAATCAGATTTATTTATTGACAGTCTGATGCAGGCTGGGAGAAAGCACCTTCAGTGAGCTGGGAAGGCATTGCCAGCCTCACAATCTTGGGTAAGAGGAACCTGCCTAAAAGTGAGACCAAAACCATTGATCAGAGTCCTTGGGGCAGAGTATACATTCCTCAGCCTGCCATTTCCTTTGCCAGCTGGGTGTTTGGTGGTCATGCTCTATTTAATTTTAGCAGGGGTATTTTGGCACCTGGTGTTCCCAAGTGCCAGCACTGCACCCTCCCCAGATGCTCCTCTCCATTGTGTCTTTGCCTGTAGCCTGGTTTTCCAGGCCTGCAGTTTCTGAGTTTCTAAAGCTCTGTTTCTTCCTGATGTTTTGGGTTTCTGAAGCTTGCTCTCACAGCCTGAACATAAACATCAGGATTGTTTTTGTAATGAACTCATGTTTTGGAATTCTCTCTATGGGACGGACCTTCTTTTGATGTCCCTCTGGTTTGACCAATGTGGGTGAAGGGGTTGTCTTTCTCTCACCAATCACAGTGATCTGTAGCAAAATGTATAAAAGAGAGTGATTTGTTTTTAATAAATGGAGTCAGAACATCTCCACAAGCTGTCTTGGGGAAATCACATCGGGGTCGGCAGATGTTGCAGTTGAGAATGACACGAATTTCCCCAAGACAGCTTGGAGAGATGGATCTGACTGTTTATTCAAACAAATCACTCCCTTTTATACATTTTGCCACAGACCACTGTGATTGGCGAATGAAAGACAACCCCTTCATCCACGTTGGTCAAACCAGAGGGACATCAAAAGAAAGTCTGTCCTACAGAAAGAATTCCAAAACATGAGTATCATTGCAGAAACAATCCTGATCTTTATGTTCAGGCTGTGAGAACAAGCTTCAGAAACCCAAAACATCAGGCGAAACCAGAACTTTAGAAACTCAGAAACTGCAGGCCTGGAAAACCAGACTACACATGTTCCCCACGCTGGGAAGCCCCTGAGTCCATCCCTCTGTTTGTTCCCAGATGCTCCAAAATCGGGAATGTGATGGAGGTTAACAGGCTCTGATTTTCCCTGTGGGGTAAAGCAGCCACACAGGCTGGGTGAAGGCAGCCCCAGAGCACCAGTGCCCCAGCACTGCCCCTGTACAGCCACCCAAGGCAAACCCAACCACGGCACAAAAACTCCTGGCAGTACCTGCCCCTGGCCTCAGGTGCTCCTTCACCAAGGAGCTTCATTTGCCAGCCCTGTGATAAAGCAGTGCCCAGTGTGTCAATGCTTTGGCATGGAAATGAAATAAACAAGAAACCAAATAAACAGAAAGCAGAGCCTATTGCAGAATTAGGTTCAGCAAGTTGAGCAGGAGGTGCTGGGGGAGGTACAAGCCTGGGAGCAGGAGGGGAGGGTGTGAGTGACCTGGGCATACCTTGGCACCTGTCCTATCACCATGCTGGTAATGCCTAGCACCTTTTGGGCTGTGGGGCTCTTCCATGAGGCCACAGCACTTCTGGAAATGTGGGTTGCAGAGACGGACCCTGCTCACCTGCTAGCAGCACACAGCCACCTCCCTGCTCTGCCTTAGGGAGAAAAGCAATTTATCTCAGCTGCCCAGGCCTGAATTCCCCCATTTTGTCCTCTCCTGATCCTGATGAGGACTCCAGACTGGCAGTGAGTCCCTACACTGTGCCCATCCCCTCCAAGTAACACTGAAATCACCCAGGGCCAGGCTGGAGATATCCTCAGGAGCTGGCAAGAAACAACTCATCACCTCTGCCAGGATGGAATGGGCTGTGGGACCTGTGAGGAAGGTGAGTGCTGGGGAGGAAGGCTCCTGTCTCCTGATGCACCCTGCTCCTGCAGCAGAGCTCAGCTCAGCAGAACCAACACCCAGCAAAGCCAGGCTGGACCACAGGATGGGTCTCACCTTCCCTGGGCTGCTCTGAGCAGCTTCCACCCCCTGCCCTTGCTGCAGCCCCCACTGAGCCCTCAGTTTGCTGAGAAGATGGGGAAGCAGTGCACAGAGGGGTCCAAGACTGCTCCAGGCTCACCTGGGCAGCAGGAGACCACAGTACCTGGCAGTGAATTCACTGCAGCCAGCTCACCACCAGCAACAATTCAGGAATTAATAGAGCCAGGCTGGCAGGATGCAGCAACATCATCCATTTAGTGTCATATTGCAAGACTTTTAATTACTGGGGGAATATGGAGTCATGTAATGATTACAAGAACAAATACTTAAAGTGTGTGGAAATTAACTGAGCCTCGGCAGTAATTAAGCTTGAAGATTAATCAGTCGTTAGCAAATAACACCCTTTGCAGGCTAACCACCGTGTGGGGGAGAGGGATGACCAGGGATGCCAGTGCTGCAGACCCCAGCGTTCCCCTCTGCCATGTCCCTGTGGGCTGAGGTGGGCAGGGGCAGCCCAGCTCCTGGGAAAGGGCTTCTGCAAGCCCCAGCACTGCTGGGTTACAGTGCCAGCTTGGGTCAGCCACTACAGACCCCCTCCTCCCCTCCCTCCCAAGCACTTCTCAGCAAGAGATCAACACTTCCCCTGCAAACTAATATTTCCCTTGCCCAGTAAACAGCTCTGCAGGAGGCTTCCATAAGTACTCCTAATTTCCTTCCCCTCCGTTGATTTACGAGGGTTGCATTCAATTAACAGCAGTATTGATTTTCCCGCAGCTGACTGGCAGAATGCTCGCCCTCGTTAGGGAATGCATCCTTCCCTTCCCAGCATGGGCAGGGTGCAGGCAGGATGCAGGCAGCAGGGAGCCCAGGCAGGGCTGGAGAAGGGATCCAGCAATACTGGGGTTCACAGGTGCAGCCTCTGTCCTCATCCCAGTGTGACACCCCACAAAACCTTCGGGCAGCTCTTCTAAGGGGAAGAAAATTGCAGTGGGACATTTGGGATTTCCAAGAGTTTTATCTAAAGTATTGCAAGGGGCTGGTGGGCTAGAAATGGAGGCACCTGTGGGATATTTGATCAGACAGCCCCTATGGAGCAAGAGAGATTTTGGAGCAATGTTCAGCTTGGAAAGCTGGGAGGCTTTCCAAGGCAGGCCATTAATTCCACCCTGTATGCACAGAGGTCTCCTTGCACTTTCCAAGGGGTAAACCCACCCCAAGCCTCTGCTGGAGTGGAACAGTGCTCACAGCTTATTCCATAAAGCTCAGCAAAGCCTTCATCTCCTTCCTTTCAGCTGGGGCTCTGCAAAACCCAGCCCTCCTGATTCCATTGGAGACCCAGCCTTAAGCACGAGAGCACTTTGTAAAAACAAGAATTAATACACTTTTGGGCGACTGGAACCACAAAGCCCCCGCTGGCAGCTGTGCTGAGCGGGAAGGAGACGAAGGCGGCGGCCGTGCCAAGCAGGGACGCTTTGAAGATGAAAATCCCTTTGAAATTAGCACCCTTTAATTGTATTATCTTCCCCTGACAGCCTCAAGTCGGTCACTGGTGATCAAAGAGACAGAGACAGGGAGGGAAGGAGAGGAGCCCTTGGTGGAATCCCGGGATCCTGAGGATCAGCACCTGGCTAATCAGGGTCCAGGAGTCATTGCTGGGTCCCGGGGCAGCTGGAGGTGCCCAATCCCACCTCAGCACAGGGTGCCCAGGACTGCAGCTGGTTACCCTCAAAGGGACAGGGAGCTCAGCATCCACACTCCACAGGGATTCACACCATGGATTCCCCTTGGGATGCTCCGCTCAGCTCCAGGAAGCTCCCAAAACCATGGATCAGCACAGAGCCAGGCTCTGCTCAGAGCTCTGTACCCTTCCAGCTGCCTCATGCACCCCTCAGAGGGCAGCAGGCACCAGGACAAGCCAAAGGTCACACTGGATGAGGCAGCACATGTGGCAGCAGAGGTGGAGCCACTCAAAGCTGCTGAGACCCAGCACAGCTGTAACACTGCCAACAGATCCACAGCTGTTGGGGAAGATGAAAGTTTAACAGGGAGGTTTTACAAATGTGAATGCTTAGCAGAAGGTTCTCTAGAAATGAAGGCAAGTTTTGATAAAGAAGAACAAAAGATGTCTGAAAATAAAGATTGCTGAACTAATTGTTACTGGACAAAGGTCGAGATGAGTTGGAAAGAGATTTTATGGCTAAGAGCAAAGGATAAGTTGACTACAAACAAAAGCATGTTTTTACCAAGTAAAGATAAATCTCAAAAAAAGCACAGGCAAACAGAAAAAATGTTTTTACCAAGTAAGAAGATTTTTTCCTGCAGAAAAAATTCTGCAGAACTGCAGAAAAACAAGTTTTAAGCTTAAAATATAACATACTAACTCATGGGATTGGTTAGTTCCTACCATAATCTGGTAATATTAGTAGTTATGATAGGCTATAGGTTATGGTAAAGGTATTGTGCATGATGCTGTTTGGTTGTTATGTATTGAAATATTCAGCAAAGAAAAATATATAATGCATTGTAACCAGAACAGAGGTGGCTCCAGGCATGGCTTTAGGCTGGAGCTGGCAGCTCATAGGTGTGGCTCTGCATCCACAACCCAAGATAGCTGTAACTTCTTCTCTGCAATAAACACATTTTTTGAAAAGCAGCCTGGGGTCCCACATCTCTCATCTTAGGCTCTTACACACATCCCCTCTGGCCACAGCCCTCAGCCAGACCCAGGGCTGCAGGGGAGGGAGGGGAGCACTCAGGAAATGCTTCCCAAGTGTTGGCAAATGCTGCCAGTGCTTCCTGAGGGACTGCCACAGCAAAACCCCACCACAAGAAACTCCCCCGTGGTGGCTGCATCACCTGGAGATGCTCTGCCCCATGACCAGAACTGGATCTTCAGGGGCCAGGTGAGAACAAGGAGAGGAGACAGATGGGTTTGGAGGCAGAATCAAGTGAAGAGAATTGATTTCTCTTTAGGGGTGATTTATAAGGAGCAAAAGGTGATAAACTCGCTGCCCCTGACTTTCTGTTCACTGAAAATTAAGACATTTGTGATCTCAGCCACTCAGGCCCACCTGAGCACACACACAGAACCTGAGGCTCTTTTGATGTGGGTCCATCAGCCCCCATCCTCTCTCCAAGTGATGGCCCCAGAGTCATCACTCACACAGCAGATCTGAAACACCAAATCCCCATTTGCAGCCATTGCTGCCAGCCCACAGAAATCCTTTTAAGTTTATCTCTTGGCTGCTGGTGTAGAGAAACAACCATCACCTGAAATTACTGGTTCTTTTAACACAAGATTGGCCAAGAAAATCGTTCAGTGTGAGCAAGCACCTTCCAGTGGCTGGCTGTAATAGTCCTGTCCACTCCTCTCTGGGATTATTGCTGATCTCTTTCTTCTGGGTACCAGCCAGCCTCAGAACAACAAAATCCCCAGCACCTACCATGGCTGAGGCAAATTGTATTTTCTCAGTGCTGGAAATGATTCTACATAAAAGGCAGGACCACACACTCCAAGGCTGCCTGTGCAGCTCTAGCTCAGGTGTGCAGGTACTGTGGCAGAGCTCAGCCTTTAATTACAGGCTCACTTACTCTGTTTTCCATTATAGGCACAAAAGAGGCTCGTGAGGAAAGCGAGGGAGAAGGATGGGAATGCTGATGGGAACAGGGAAAAGCAGTGATGGCAGGAGGTGGAGGTGGGAATGTTATGTGGGATCCAGCAGGATGCACCACAGCTCCTGTGCTGTCAGCACAGAACAGGAAGGGGTGACCCCTGCACATCACATCCCTGCCATCCACCTCTCCTGCATCACCCGAGGCTCCACCTGATCAAAATCCACACTGGCAGTTTTTCCACACTGCCAAGTTCATCCCAAGTGCTGCCCCTGTGGTTTTTCATCTCTGCTCCCCCACCACCGTTTGTGCAGCTCTTGGCCTGACACTCAAATTAGTATCAATGAATGTTTAAAGGCTCCCAGAGCACAGGGAAATGCCTCTTTAGCAAATCAGTGTGCCACCACGGGAAGGTCTGATGGCATCTCTCACACTGCCAGCAGAGATGTGCATCACAGGGAGCCAGGGCATCATTTTAAGCCCTTCTGCACATTTTAAACCTTGCTCAACTCCAAGGCTGAGCACATCAGCCCTGGATTCCAAACCACACCAGCTCCACAGCTCCCCAAGGACTGCAGGCACTGAGCAAGTGTCCTGAGCTCAGGGGACACATCCCACACACCAGGTGCTGCTCCAGCCCTCAGCAAGTCCCACCTCCAGCTGCACCACAGCACAGCAGCACAGACACGGCCACACCTGCAGCTGGGACAGCTGCTACAGGAAATCATGGAATCATAAATATCCCAAATTAAAAGAGACCCATAAGGATCACTGAGTCCAACTCGTGGCCCTGCACAGGACAGCCCCAAAAATCACACAGTGCCTGAGAGCATAGTGCAAACGCTTCTTGAACTCTGGCAAGCATGGGGCTGTGACCACTAATCTTAAAAATCACAGTCGGCACAGAAATCCCAAAAGAAAAGGTTCCAGACATGGTAAATGAGATTAAAAAAGATCTCCCCAGTCCCCAAGTCCTGTTGGGCCCCGCCACCCCCACAGAGCAGCTCAGCACATTGGGGGAGCCCCCACACCCAGTGCTGCCCCACAGGGTCTGACTGACCTGTCCAGAGGGAATCGGCCTTCATCCCCTTTGTGGATGTCAGTGCTGTTCTCCAGCCTGGCCAGGATGTCCATCCTCTTCATCAGCATCTCCAGCATGTCGCTCATCCTCCGCAGCACCCCTCGGGACTCCAGCGCGCCCATCACTGCAGCGACAGAGAGCAGCTGAGACACGGCCACTGTGAGCAGCTGAGACACTGACACACTGTGGCACTGACACACCCCACCCCTGGGACCCCTGCCCACGGCCCCAGCCCCACAGCTGCCCCTGCTCCTGTGCTGCCCAGCCCCACGGGTGGGCTCAGCAGTGTACAGACCGTCTCGGGGCCCTGCTGTCCCCGTGTCCCCTCCCTGGCTCAGCCCCACAGCCCCCTCCTCCTGCCCAAGCAGGGTAAATCCCTGCCCAAATCCAGCTGGGCTCCTCCACCTCGGGATAGCCAGTGGTTATCTCAGCCCTGGATCCAGACCCTCAGCAGGCATGAACTCCTGACTTACCCACCTGATCCACCTGTCCCAAGGGCTTATGGCAAGCTGACTTTATTCCCAAGCCCACAAAACAGCCTTTCCTTTGGCACTTCTATTTTTCATTCTCCACCTAGCCCAGCATCCTGCCTTTGACAGCAGCCTGCAGGGGATGCTTAAGGAAAAACACAGGGAACTAATCGAAGAGGTGATCCTCCCCCAATACATCCTCCCAGCAGCACTGGATTTTCCTGTTACAGAAAAGAAGAAATTTCTGCCCAAATCTGCAAAGGGGTGGGTGACCCAGCATTGGAAATAGCTCAGGTGCTGCATCTCAGAAACGCCCCCCAGCAGGAAAAGCCCCCAGTTCCCGGCCCTATTTAACCCTGTTTCCTATGGGTTTGCAGGCACTGACCTGCTGCCACATGGAAAGCACAGGGGGATGCAGGAGCTCCTGGCTCCCAGCTCGATTTGCCATCTAGTGACAGGCAGCCTGAGCCCAGAGCCAGGGAACAGAAAATAAAGCTCCTGTTTCATCTCAGCTCGGCTCATTTCACGTTGGTAATAACTTAATCAGTGCATAATCCCCTGAACCTCTCCCGTTTAGCTTATCTCTGCCGTTCCACTCACATGTGCTTTCCAAGAGGCAGCACATATTTAATTTAGGGAGCAGCGGGAGCCAGGGGGGCGGGACTGGGAAGGCAAGCAGCTGATGGACGACCTGGGTGGCTATTAGGGGGCTATCAGGGGGCTATCAGAGGGCTATCAGGACTTAGGGACACCTCATGCACCTCCAAACCGATGCACAACCAGCCTTGCAAGGCCAAAGGGAGTTTGGGATCCCCTACGCTGGCACTGCCAGGGCGGTGGGATGGATCAGAGCATCCCAGTGGCATTGTGTGCCAGGGGCAGCCCTGGCACGGGCTTCTCCTCCCCACAGGAGCTGACTGAGCACGTGAAACAGCACAGAGGCCCCAGTGAGGGGTCTGGGTGGTTTGGGTGTTCAGGTGAGAGCAGGGTGTGGCCGTGGTGGGATCAGGGGCACCGTGACAGCTCCTGCTGCAGCCCCAGCTCCATCCCTGCTCCCCCAGATTTCATCCACTCCTCAGCCACAGCTCCCAGGGGTTGGGAAGGCTGCACTGGCACTGCAGCTGAACTGGAGGCTCCAGCCCCTCACAGTGCCCTGCCAGGTTCTCACCCTGGCAGGTGCTGGGATAAGCTCAGCTCACTGTGGCTCTGTCAGGCACACACGAGCTCAGGGTTGTGAGCCAGCCCTTAACCCCTGCAAGGAGCTGACACTGGGCCAGCCAGACCTCACCAAAGGCTGCCTGCCACGCTTGGCTGAGATTATCAGCAGCACATTATTTTTCCTGACACTATCTAACAAAACAGAAGAAACATTGAGAGAAAAAGCAATTCCTCAAAAAAAGAGGACAAACCACCATTCATGGAGATTGAAACTGGGCTCTTCCCCAAACATTCCCTCAGTTCCATGGCAAGCAGTCAGTGACTTGTGCTGGAATCAGTGGGTGCCTGAGGTCCTGTGCAGCAGCAGACCTTCCTGGGTGGGTTTGGGAACACAGGAGCCACCCTACTCCCTATCCCCTGGGTGACATAAAAGTCACAGCCTGTCCCACTGAAGAGCAGCAGCACTAATGAGCCTGCAATTAAAAGATGCTATGGGGGTAAAAAGTGGAATCTTGGAACCTGGAGCTCCATTTTGACAAGGGCTGCCCCAAACACAGCTGAGCAAATCAGGAAAAGGCACAGCCAAGGGAAATAGAACAGCTCTGACAAGGGTTTAAATCAGATAATCCACTTTAGTTATTTGTCCATAGGCTGAGCCCATTCTAGTGACATCCCTCCCACAGCTGAGCTGTGCTCATGGGTTGCAGCCCCCAGCACCCTCTGTCCATCCCAGGACTCACCACCCCCCACATGGGGATTTCTACTCAGAATTTGCTCCTGCTCTGGCATCCCAGCATGGTCAGCAGGTCAGAGCTTAGACCTTAAACTCAGTTTTTGGGTGAGACAGCGATTACCAATCCCTCTTGGATGCTCCTGTGCTGCTGTGGGTGAGGCTGGAGGTCAGGAAAAGGACCTGACCCAAGCCCTACAGCTGGCCAGAAAGGCTGAAAGCACAACCACCAGATTCCCAAGGGCAGAGTCCACCCTGGCCTGGGGATCTGGATCCCAGCTTGTTTGGGGGGCCGGGTTGTGGTGGTTTGCTAGGGAGACACAAGGATTGTGCCTGGGAAGGCACTGGAGATGGAGATTTCCTGGCAGTGCAGGCAAGGACACCTGCTCCCAGACTTCATCACAGAAGCACAGCTGACAAGACAGCTCTGCTCCAAACCACTAATGAGGGATGAGGATATTCCCACAGGGCACAAATCCATTTCCTGTGGATCCCAGAGAAGACAGCAGCAACTGGAGCCACAAGCTCCAGCTCTGCACCCCACTACCAGCCTGGCCCCTGACATTACCACTGGCTTCCCTGAATTTCCCTGAGATCTCCCCTCCTGTCACTGCCACCATCCAATTCCCAGCTGGTTTTGAGCCATTGCAGGATTCTTTCCAACAGCAAAGCTCTGAGCTTTGCTGTCAACAGTGAGACGAGATATTCCTTCTCAAATAAAGAAATTTTAAAAAAGCCCAAATACTAAGTAAAAACAGTAATAGGAAAAAAAAATAAAATCCCAGCTTTCCCTGCATTATCTTTTGGGGCAGCCTGCCAGAAAGCAGAGCTGTGGCAGGACACATCACCCCCAGCCCTCCCCTGGCACTCAGAGATGAAGTCGAAGCTCTTCTGCATCAACACCTTTCTCTTTCTGTTCCTAGTCTTTGTTGTTGTTGTTTTTCCAGCAGCTTAAGGAAGCTAACAACGACCTGACATTTTTGGCAATGATTATTACATCTCTTGGAAAGTGTGTCTCATTAAAACCAGAAGAAAGGAGGAAAAGTGCTGAAGCGACTCTTTTAAAAATGCAAGAGCCAGGATTAATTTGTTGACCTGAAACGGAGACTCAGTCTCCCACCCAGGGCTGCTCAGCTGCCTGAGCCAGGCACAGGGATCCTGAGGATGGAGGAGATCATGGCCAGGACCTCAGGCTTCCCCCTAAAGCCAGTGATGAAGATCCCCAAGGAAACTTTAACCACAGCACTGCAGATAGCCAGGATAAACCCAAACCCATCTTAACAGCACAAAAACCCAGTAAAACAGTTCTGAAAACTTAAACTGTGCTGAAAACTACTTTCTTTTAAAAAACAAAGTCACCAAGCTGCTAATTAGAAAGGAAAAATATTCTAATTTCCCCTGATAATCAGCAACGATGGGACAGCAAATACAAGTAAACCCAACCGACAGATTAATTGGAGTTTGTTAAAGTATGACAGGGTTTTGACAGTTTTCCTGAGTGGCAGCCACGCTTTCCAGGCAATCACTGAACTGACAGAGGTTTTCATAGCAGCACTAGGAAATAATGATTGCAATCAATCATATCTTACCGGATTTCATGAGACACGCTGGTAAACACAGCAGAGGGAGGAGAATTATTTATGGGGCTTCTGAAGAGCACACAGCTAAGTAATTGGATGAAATCAGGGGAAAAAAGGAAAGCAACCCCTAAGGGTGATGTGTTGTGGAAGAAGGAATAGCTTCCCTGTGAAACCAGTAGAATAGTCAACAGCCAATATGCTCAAATTTGGACAGGTTGAAACCCAAGGGAATTCACTAATGATGCACTTGTCTTTCAAACACCTACGAGGAGTGAAAGCAGCAGTGAGCAGGCGTCACCCCCTGCCAGTACCTGCCACTGGCACCTCCAGAACGGGGGCCAGGATGAGCACTCAGGGCAGTTGTGCTGCGTGTGCCAACCTGAATTCAAAGGTGAAGTTCAGTGGAACTCAGTGATCCTCGTGGATCCCTCCCAGTGCAGGATTTTCTGTGTTTCTACAATTCTCTGACCGTGCAGGAGTGGAGAGCAGCTGAGAAAGGAGCATCTCCAGTGCAGGGGACACCTGCTGGGCAGTCAGCACAGGGCTGGGAGCAGTGGAGGGGGTGAAGTGGTGCTGGCAAAGGCCAGGGTGTGCCACAAGGAAAGGAGCAGACAGGAAGGAGTTCCCTTGTGTTTTTCACATTTTAGGATCCTGAGCTCCCCCCCCACTGCTCATGCTGGGAGCTCTCTCCCCCCAGCCCTTCCCAAGCTGGGAGGAGCATGGAGGATGTCACCCTGTCACACAGGCTCTGGGATGCTTGGACTGAGGTTCAAGAGGAGTTAAATTCCTCAGGAAAATAAAGAGCCCTTTGGGGCATGTCCCCTTGTGCTGGTTTCAGTGGGGGCAGAGTTAATTTTTTTTCCCAGTGGCAGTGTGGGGCTGTGTTTTGGAATTGTGCTGAGCACAGGGTTGATTTTACAGAGATGTTTTTGTTATTGCTGAGCAGGGCTCACACACAGCCAGGGCCTTTGCTGCTTTTCCCTCTGCCAGGCTGCTGAGGAAGCTGGGGGTGCTTGGGAGGTGGCACAGCAGGAGAGGGGACCCAGACTGACCAAAGGGATGTTCCACATCCTATAACATCATGGTCAGGGTATAAAGTAGGGGAAGAAGGAGGAAGGGAGTGCTGGCATTAGCCAGTGGGTGGTGAGCAATTGCACTGTGCATCACTAGTTTGTTTCCTTTATTATTATCGTTAAAATTTATATTATTAATGTATTTTACTTTATTTTCAATTAATAAACTTTTCTTTTCTCAACATACATTTTTTACTCCAATCCTTCTCCCCATTCCACAGGGATGGGGGAGGAGGGTTGACAGAGTGGCCTTGTGGTGCTTAATTTCCACCTGGGCTTAAACCATGACATCCCTTTAGCCACCTGGAGCAACTGAAACCTCCCTGATATGGCAGCTCCCATCCCTGGTCACAGCCCCATCCTGCTCAGGGAGTCTCACACTGCTCAGCAACAGCTGAGAAGAAGGGGGATAAATGCACCTTTCCACCCAAACCCAAGTTATTTCAAGGGCAGTGAAAGCCGCCCTTGTGTGGGGAGACCAAGGCACAGCCTCAACCTACATCTCCACAGAGCCACGGGAACAGCACCCAAGCATCTCCCTGACATTTAAAAGGCAATCCCACACTGCATTCTCATATCCATAAGCTGCTGGTTGGCTGCTGGTCCCCTCCCTTCCCAGACCTGTCACAGCCCTGCCTGGCCATCCCACAGCAGCAAATCCCCTGCTGGTACTGGAGCCCGGAGATAGTGAAATATTACGTATGTCCATTGAAAATACCAGCTAAATTAATTTCAATCTAAAGCATCATTTGCTTTGGTTTTCTCCTTTAAAGGACAACTCCAGGCTACTTAAACCCCTCAAAAGGGCAGCACGGTCTTGAAATATTTATTGCAGAGGAAACCAGAGGGTCTCCAGTGGGGCTGAGGCAGCCCCAGACCTCACTGCCCAGCTCCTCGGGGTGGTACCCAGGCTGTCCTGGGGAATCCCATCCTCCTGTGAGGGCACTCACCCTGGAATTTCCCAGGGAACAAAGCCCCAGGCCTTCAATTGTCTGCCCCTCTGGTGTTCCTCTATTTACTTTCACTATCGATTTTGATTCAAGCAGATTAAAAGACCAAAGAGCCAACTAGCCAAGGACTATCTCTGACACATAATCCATTGCAATCACAGCCCAGAGATCCGGCACTAACTGGAAACAAGAAAGCCCAAGGCCAGGCTCAAGTTGGCAGCAATGGCCACCTCCTGTCTCCATCCCTTTGGGAAGCTGTTCCAGGGATGGACAAGGTCCCACGGGGTGGCTGCACCTCTTAGGGGCACCCATTCCCCAGCATGAGCTCCTGGTCAGTTATTGCTGCCAGCAAATCCACCCGCATCGGCCATTAAACGGCTACAGATTTATTAATTAAATTACACAGAGAAAATACAGACTTGCTCAGCCAGTGCCCCAAAGGAGGAGAGCACCAGGAGCTGCCACACAGCTGCAGGTGCCCATGAAGTGAGGTGGACACTGGAGAAGAGCTCCAGCTGCACCATCGATCTGTGCTGAGCCCCGGCAGCAAAGCGGCTCCCTGGTAATCAGCCAAATTAAGCAGCCTTAAGTCACTGGCTGGTGAAGTGGATTATGTCCCCCCTGCCTGCTCTCACCTACTCCTGGGTTTATCCCTCCCCTGTTGCGCTGCCGTGCCAATGCGCAGCCCCGGGGC
Source organism: Sitta carolinensis (assembly GCA_032173965.1). Lineage (NCBI taxonomy): Eukaryota > Metazoa > Chordata > Aves > Passeriformes > Sittidae > Sitta > Sitta carolinensis. The sequence goes on along the minus strand of CM063298.1, from coordinate 8,067,342 downwards.
AGAGCCTGTCAGACCCTCCGTGTCCCGCAGGACTGGTCCAACACCGCCACCGCCCAGGCAGGACCTGACCCAGGGACAGCACAGCAGCAATTGCAGCCTTTCCCTGGGCTCAGGAGAGCCCCTGCTTCCCCGCAGCCCCTCTCGCACCAGCACTGCCTGGGGTCGATGGTAGAGGGGAGACAAATGTGCTGCGGGAATTCCCTGCTGAGAGCCAGAGCCCCAAGCAGCACCAGCAGGTGGGAAATAACCCTGCTGAGCCCCAGAAATCCCTCCTGGAGGCCTCACACCCCCACTACGGGCAGGCACTGCTCTGCCCATCCCGCACAGCAAAGCCACATCCTTGGGATCCACAGCCAGCAGCGTCAGGAACGAGGAGCTGCCCCTCTGGTCCCTCCCGCAGCCCTGCCCCACATCTGCGGGCTCTCCTGCCGGCAGCATGCCCCAGGAGCTTTCCTGGAGGAGCCTGGTTACAATAAACCACCCCGAGGTGTCCCTGCCCCAGCCCCGCTGGCTCCGGGGTCCCGCTCCCCCCTTCTCAGCTGCAGGATCCCGAGCTGAGCCTGCAGAGAGGGTCCTGGCGCTTTAACACCCACCCAGCTGCCCCTGTCCCTCCCACCCCAAAGGAAACCCCAAAGGAACAGCCTGCAGCTCCACCCAAACACCTCCCGATTTCCATACAAGTAAGAAAAGGCAGGAAAATGAACAATACGAAGCGCACTCCCAGTCAGGAGCCTTTCACTGCTGCAAGGGAGAGCCCAGGGCTGCTCCCCCCAACTTTTATTACTTCTTACCCTGCCATACTCACACCACACTGATGTCCCGTCTGGGACATGGGGACAGTCCCACCAGTCCTGCCATGAGCCACCTCTGCAGGTAAAAGGAGCTGGATCATCTCCTCTCCCCCACAGCCCATGGAGGAGTTGGGAAGCTGGGGAAGAAGAGATGAATGCACACAACCCCAACACAAGCTGCAGCTCAGCTTTTATTTGTTTTAATATATTTTTTAACACATCTTTCTTCCTCCTTCTCATCCCCCTTTCACTTTTTCTTTTAAAAAAGCAGCAGCAGGGAGTTTTTGGTTGCTTCTCTATTGCCAGCAAGCACTATTTTAAATTGCATTTTAAGCTGTTCTGCAGTGCTTCAAACACCTCACACTGCAGGACAGCCTTCCAAATTACAAGATTAACATCGATTTTAAATTGCTTCCTAAAACACAAGGGCTCCAGCACAGGGATGGATCAAGGGCAGCTGCTGTGGCAAAGCCCAAAGGACACCAGAGCTCCTGGAGCATGGTGGGATCCCACACTGGGGTGGATGCTGTTGGGACTGGGGGCAAACTGGAGCCTGGCTTTGTAGCTGAGACCCCCCAGTTCCAGGTGAAAAGCAGCACACACAGGTCCCACAAGACAGGACAACCCTGGGGTGACTCCCTAGACCCACGAGCCAGGGACCAACCTTCATATGGGTTCTTAGAGCTTGCAAGAGGTACCAGCACTTCACTCTACTGCTTCTCCTCCTAATGGTCCCTATTGCTCATCCAGGGAAAATGGTACTGCCAGGAGTCCCATGGACTGCAGGAAAGCAGGGATTGCACCCAGCCTTTGCACAGTCCACAAGGAGCCAGAGGAAAGCTCCAGGAGGTTCAGCACCACCAATCCTCCAGCCCTGCACATCCAGTGCTCTAGCCCACAGCCACACTCACAGCTGCCCCAAAAGGTTCAGCTTCAGAAACAGCAGAACTCACTCATTTAACACTTCTAAAATGATCACCCTTCCTCCTTCAGCCAAAAAGATTGGCCAAACAATGCTGGGCATCCTGCCACTCTGCTTCCAAGGGCAAATAAATCATCCCCTTCCTCCCACCAAACACATCAATCTCCAGCCAGCCCAGGAGCCAGATCCTCCAAGCAGCAGCAGAGCCCAAAGCAGGGCCCCCAGAGCTGGGGGGCATTGGAAGAGCTGCAGGATGAACCTCAGCTAATCTCTGCTCAAGCTGAACTGAGCCCTGCTCTCTCATTTAAACCAAAGAAACAAATAAATCAATGGGAAAACCCAGCTTTTACAGAGGCTGCTATGGTTCCCACTGTGCTAGTTTTATTTTCTGAAGTACCTGCTGCCTCCCGGGCTCAGGATGAATTTTGATTTAGGAGTGAAAAGGGGTAATAAAAGCATGAAGAGCCATTAACATTCCTCCTGGCCATGGTGGGGTGTTGGCTCATCACAAGTTGATGGAAATGCCATTTGACTTCCTTATGAGCTATAGAAAATCAATTAATTGATTTAATCATTCCCTGGGTGTCCCTGCTTACGGAGATAACAGAGTGCCAGGGCAGCAGGATGCTGCTCCTGCCTCCTCCAACACAGGGCCAGCAGGGAAGGGCCAGCACGCATCCCTGCTTCAAGGTCCTCATCACCACTGCCCCACTGCAAGAGGTGTGAATTCACACTTCCATTTTCCAGTAAGTTTGGTGGCATAAAATTTTTTTCTCTTTAAGCCTGCAGGCATTCAATTCTGAGCAGTAATTGCATGAAATGGGCAGTTCTTCAGGAAGAGACATTTTCTCAGGGTGGATTAAGCCTTAACCACTACAAAAGCAGTCCTGACACTTCTCTTCATCCCCCTGTGCCCTGCAAAGCACCAAGCTGCATTGTGCTCCCCCAGCACATGCCCACAGAAGTGGGCAGGAACCCCCAGTGTCATGTGGAACCCCAGGGATGCCTTTCATTATTTCACCAGCTCTCATTCCCATGCCTGCAACACCCATTTAATAAGGGCAGTAAAGTTTTACACTTCCACTTTGAACTCCCTTCCCACAAGTGGGCTGAGGATGGGAGCACAGTGCAGGTAACGATGGATGCAGAGCCTAGGGTTGGAGTGGGGACACCAGCAGGAGAGGCCACATCCTTTTAATCAACCCTCATTTTCTCTACCCAGGCAAAACAATGGTCTGTTCCCAAAAAACTGCAGAGTAAGGACCCTCCTGTGTGGGCCACGGGGTGCAAGCCCAGCACAGTGGTGCTGATGGCACCCATGGGTGCTGTGTCAGCTGCTTCAAAGAGCCTTGGGACACCTGAGCATCCAGCAGGAGCTGACAAAAGGCAATGTTGGGGCAGAAAGCCCCCACCCTGCATCTGGGCTCTATCTGGTGTCTCTGTTACCTCCTCTCAGCCCACCAATGCTTGGAAGGAAGCATTAATAAGGAAGGAAGAGAACGATGGGAGCTGCTGGAGTTCAGCATTGCCAGGGGAGCCCGAGAGCCAACCCTGCTGCTCCAGGAGAAACCAAGAGCCCATCAGCTCCCAGCAAAGCTCCTCAGCAAGGAGATACTCCCAGCACCAGCCAGCTCCACTTGGCACCAACCAGCCAACTTCTTACAGCATCAGCTGGCTGCTCGGAGGATTCATGGAGTGGCTTTGGAAGGGATGGATGCAGAGAGGCTGGAAGTGAGCCCCAAGCACTGAAGAGCTGTCCAGCATGCTCCTCCGCATGGCTTCCCCCTGGCAGGCACCCACAGGCTCCCGCAGGACCTGCTCCAGCTCTGGATGCAGCAGCAGGAGGATGAAGCACTGGGGACGTGCAGGAGCTGCAGGGCCCAGCAGGTGCCGAGGAGGTGACACCACACTGTGACCCACACCTGGGAAAAAAACAGCCTGGACAGCAGGCACTGCAGGGAGAGGGGATGGGAGAGGGGAACCTCCTGTCTTTTGAGAGAGTTTTACATAAGCAAACTCTGGGTCCAGACCCTGAGAGGAGCCTCATCCCTCCTGCTGGAGCAGCATCCTGGGCACTGCCAGCATCCACTGAGCCTGACAAGCTGCTCATGAGTTAGTCCAGCAGTTATTCAGGGCTGCTCGGCAGACAACATCAAAACATGACACCAGCAGCCTGGGAGAGGGTTATAACTCACTCAGGAAGAAACTGGGAATAATTAGCGCCGAGTTTACCGAGCAGAGCCCGCCCGGCTCCCTCCCTCCCCTGTCACTGTCACTTGCTCACAGGAGCCTTCACAACTGGTTCTTCTGTCGCCTCTGCTGAGTGTTAAAGGCAGCAAGATAAATGTGTAACTCACATGACTTCTTGAAAGCAAAGGGAACACGAACATCCCTGGAACCACACGTCTGTGGGCCGTGTCTCAAGGAGGCAGCAGTCCAAGCCCTCACTCCCGGGTGCTCTTTCCAGCCAGAGCAGGTAAGAAAAGGGATTCCCAAAGCCACAAAGCAACTTTGGGGTATTCTGCCCAACCCAAGCTCCTGTCAGAACTGTGTGCTCTGCCCAGAAGCAGACTTGGATCTGTCACAAGTGGCAGTGACCCAAATTTGCCAATGGGTCCTGAAAATTACCTTTCCTAAGAGAGACGGAGGGTGAATGCCTCTATGTTTTATTTTAAAGCTCTCTTGGGCTGAGCAGCATCTCAGTGCAGCCAGGACAGAGCTGAACCGAGCTGTGCCCTCCTCTGCTGTCAGCCCTCACAAGGAGAGGGGACACAGTGGGGCAGGATCATGGACACAGACCCCCGACCTCCTCCTCCTCCTCCCAGCACAGCTGACTGCGAGGAGGGGATGACAGAGTTACTCAAGCTCACTCTGATCGTTAGCAAATCCTGAGCTTGACCTTTCTGCATCCTCTGTGAGAACAAATGGTGATGTTACCTGGCCGTGCTCACCCAGCTGGGACACTGCTGGAGCAGAAGGAAAAGCAGCAGAGCCTGAGCAGGAGCAAAGGACCCCTCTGAGAGATCGTGTAGGTTCTCACATTTCTATTTGGCCTCTCTGCTCTGCTCCTCAGGGAGCAATCCAAGGCATTGAAATAACATGAGATCCCATTGCTTCACGGTGCTGTGGCTCTGAAATGGTGAAAATGCCCTACAAAACCCCGAGCAACCTTCAGCATTATCATCTGCAGCACAATTCCACCCCTCCCACAGCACCCCTGCTCTGCAGAGAAACAGAAGCCACAAATACCAAAGCTTACAGCTGTGCTGCACAGCCCTAAACATCCCCCTCTCTACTCTTCTGTGTTCACTGATGGAAGAAATCGCTTTAAGCAGGTGAGGCTCCAGGAACTGGAGCAAGGGACAGCAGCAGGAGAGGCAGAGCACTCCAGGAGCTGGAATATTGAGAGGGTTTGAGGAGAACAGGGCAGATTCCTGCCAGGTGACATTAAACACCATCTCCAGCACAACATGCCTTGGATCTGGATCTCTCCTGAGTCCTGTAGCCCCAAGTGGCAAACTGGAGCCATTCTGACATCACATGGAAGCCCCAGTGCTCAGCTTCCCCATGGTCTGTGTGTGGGACAAGGCAGCAAGGGGTGGCTTCCACATTTTTTTAATTTTCCACATTTATTTTTATTCCCTCCAAAATGAACGTAAATGACCAAATCTTTTTGCAGCAGCAGTTGTTCTTTGGTGACCTGCAATTCTGCTGGGTCACAGGCCAGGGGAAGTCCCTGCAGGGGCTGGTGCACTGCCTGCTTCCACACAGATTCCAGGTCCAGCTCCCATTGCCCAGCTGCAATGTCCCAGTGCTGCAGGACTGGGAAAACCTCTGTTCTAGCCCACAAGCTGCTTACCACCCCATCAGGGTCCATACCCTGCAGCCCTGACATCAGACCCCAAAACACACCTCAGCAAACTAGGACAAGATGCAACAGCCTTAAATTAAGCAGCAGCATTAAACTGGGCCATCTGTATATTTCTCAATTAATTTATCAAAAAGTCTTTTCCACTCCAATTCCCATAAAATGTTCTGTGAGTTAGATAGAATCAGAGAAACCACATTGTGACAGTCTGCAGGTACTAAATCATATGAATTAAAGATACTTTTCAGCACATTTTAAAAACAATGAGAATCCAGCTTGTGCTCTAAGATCAGCTCTCCCCCACCCTTGTCCTTCATCCCATTCCCACCGTTCCTGCTCCCAAAGCAGAGGAGGAAACAGCACAGGAGCCCAGTTGTGATCAGCCTCAGGAAACCAGCTGGAAATGCTGCTGGGAGCTCGCTTTGGGGTGGGAAAAGGCAGGTGTTGAGCTCTGCAGCTGAGCAGCAGGAAACACTTGAAAACAGGTTGAAAAGACAGTTATGGGAACAGCAAACACACAGCTGGAGCTGCTCAGCAAACCCCCACTTCCCAAGGGCAGCAGGATCCAAGGATCTCAGCACCACAACCACTGCTGCAGCTTTGACCCCAAGCACAGAGATACCTGTGAACCACTTCAAATGCTTCTGTCAAAGTCCCAGCAAGGTCAGCTGAAATCAAATCAGACCCCTCTTGCAAGAACCAGCAGCCCAGCACGAGGGCAGAGCTCCAGATGTCTCAGAGTACCAGAACCTCCCCCTGCCCTGGGTTTGCAGCAAATTCCTCCAGCAACTCATACCCAACCCTGCAGGAATCAACAGCAAGAGGAATCCAAAGGCTTTTGATTCTTTGAACCAGCTACAGCAGTTGCAGGCAATATTCCAGCCACATCTAATCGTGTTTTAACACTTAATAACCTATTTTCCCCTGCTAATCCCCTGCAGCAGCAAGCTCCCCCAGCGGGATGTACATCCCACCAAATCCAGCCTGGGGCACAGCCACGGGCTGAGGGACCACAGCCAAATCCCTCCCAGCACCATGATTACAGAATTTGGTACTTTTTCAGCATCAGCCTCCTGCCCCCTGACTCTGGCAGTAAAACAACCACAAGAAAGATGCTTGGGGGGAAAAAAAGGATCATCAAATATATTAAATTCTAAATAAGAGGAGCAAAGAGGGAACAGAAAACTCAATCTCTTGGGTCTCGAGCCCTTCCCAAAGCATCTCTCACATTCAAAATTTATAGACTTCTCTGTTTCCCTTTCTTATCTACATCTTTATTTGCAGAACAAATTCTCTCAGTGGCCATTTCAAAACAAAGGAACCTTTGTCTGTGTTTACTTGACAGCAGCGGATTAGGATAAAATAACTTGCATTTCAGAAGGGTTTTTTTTATTTATTGTTAAGATGCAAAGCCTCTACTGCAGCGAATCACCAAGCAGAGAATCCATCTGAGGAATGACTTCTGGTACACACCAAGAAACTTGGCTTTTGAAGAGAACCTCTGAGAAAGGCATTCACATAGAAAAATCAAATTTTAAATGGGATTAACTTCTGGACTGTGACATTATCCATTTCTCCTTTTCATGCTCCTGCCTCACATCTATGTTTATTTTGGTTATGATCGGCTGCCCGCACAGCTCAGGAGCTGGGAAAGCTCTGGGCAGGGCTGGGGCATTTTCACATTCCCCTTTGAATTGCAATAGCTGAGGCTCCAGGCTGGGCTGGGCAGGTCGCTCAGGGAGAAACAGGAACAGCCTAAACTGGACCAGGGACCATGAACTTCAGCATTCATCCACAACCCAAAGGATTTTCTGGATGCAGATGATTTTAAAGCAAATGATTTTTTGCCATCCCCAGCTCTCTGCAGCCACCCCAACCCCGCAGGAACTGGGCAGCTTCCCCCGCACAGCCGAGTCTGGCAGCACATGTGGGAACAAGGAGCAGCACAAACAGCCACAAAAGCTGGGGTCAGCCCCAGGGAGGACTGCAGGAGCTGACACTCACTCACCACAAGCCCACCCCACTTTCACTCCAGCTCCTCTGCAGGGCAGCCCACCCCAGAGCACATGGAGGAGGATGCTGGCAGCTTTAGTCTGGTTTTAGGCCTGATATTTTGGGTTTCTGATGTTGTTTCCCAGGAAAAGTGGGATAAACAACAGGAATTTTTTTTTTTTTTTTGTAATGGTATTTATGTTGTGCATTCCTTCTGGGAGGAGGGATCTCTCTTGATGTCCCTCTGGTTTGACCAGTGTGGGTGAAGAGTTTTGCCCTTCTTTCACCAATCACACTGGTCTGTGTAAAATTGTCTATAAGAGGAAACAATCCCTAAAAAAGGGTCATTCTTTGGAGCCTTGAGAAAAATGCACAGGAGTCTGTGTCATGTGTTATATCAAACAATGACAGGCAGCTTCCCTGCAACGTCCATCAATTAGTGAATAAAGCTCCAAGGGGCACTTCCAGGAGTCCAGGTGGAGAGGGAACAGCAGCAGGGACCAGGCTCCTTCCCCACCAGGAGCCCATTCCCAGGAAACACTCATGTCTGGGCACAGCAAACCTGAGGCCACACAGCCAGGAACTCTCCCCAGGCCACTGGCCATGAGCCTGCCCAGGTTTGTGCAGATTGCCATTGCCCAGCACACCAAGAGCTCAGCAGCCCAGCACAATTACCCTGCTCTCTGAGCTCGCCTCCAGCCCAGCACCGTGTGCTTAACAGCAACCATAACCACCAGGAATATTTCCTGGGCTTCCCTGGGATCCAGAACACGTGTTAATTAAATGCCAGTTTGTTATTCAAACAGACCTTTGGAGACTCCACAGCACTAACAAGCAGCACATCCATTCCTGCTCCCACCCTCCCCATTTCCACGTTCATTCCAACTCCTCCCCATGAGCTCAGCCCCTCCTGGGCCAGGAGAGGCCTCTGGAGTCCCCTCCTCAGCCTCCTGCTCCAAACGCAGCAGGTCAGACCTGTCCCCAGCCTCCATCAGCTCTCAGAGTGTGCAGGGATGGATTTCCCACCTCCCCAGAGCCTGTGACTCCTCATTTCCAGGATCCACCCCCCTTCCTGCCTTTTCCCTGGGTGGGATGGTTGGTTCTTCCAGCCATCAGATCCTCCCCCCAGGAGCCACAGCCTCTCACAGATGACAGGGGTGACATTCCCCAAGGCCTTGGCCCCACTCTGCTTTGGGGTTACTCACTCCTGGGAACAGCTACATCACCCCTGGGGCACAGCCAGTCCCTACAAACCAGAAGGACAGGAAAGGCTGAACCCCAAAAGCCTGAACTTCGTGTTAAAGGGTGAGAAAAAGCCTCTCAGGTTGTGCCTGCCAAGCTTTGGGGACAGAGAACACAACCTTCCTGCAGCATCTTCCTCCAGAGACAGGAGAGAGGATGCTTTGTGTTTAAAGCCAGTGTGTGAGGCCATGAATGAAGCTCATCTTCCCCAATAAGAAGCACAGCAACGGCCAAATGTGCAGCAATTCATCTGGAAGCAATAGTTTGTTTGGCAAAGCCACTGAATATAGGGAAAAAAATTGGATTTGCATCAAATTTTTGAGCTTTCTAACAAAGCAGGACTTGCCTTACTCAGTTAGAAAGCTAAGAGACCAAAACCTTGAAAAATTAGAGGATCTAGGTCGTAATTTACTTCTTTTCTTCTTTAAATGAGACCAGTCGGGCGTTACCAGAAGCAACATTCAACCTGCACCACCTCGGAGAAAAGCAGCATCTCTCCCAGCCAGCAAAGCCAGTGCTCACTGCCCTCAGCAGAGCCAAAGAGTGTCAGGCAAGAGGGTGAAGCCCTTTACACACCTTGATTTAATCACTTGAATCCCTAAGTGTGGAGGATTTGAGGTGTGAGTGCCTGAAAAAGGAGATTTGTTTTGACCCAGCTCCAGGGCTGTGCTGACACTGCTCCCAGTAAACAAGAGACTGGCAAGGATGCAGGCAGAGGATTCAAAGGTTTGGGTAAAACTGATGACAAGGAGAGGGATGGGAAAAGCCACTCCAAGGCATCCAGAAAGGGGTAAAGAACTGAGTAATTGTCTTTTTGCCATTGTTTCACCACAAATTTGGAGCCCCCTCAGGTGACCCCAGGTGCTTCTGCAGGTTTCTGGAAACCTTTGCTGCTCTTTGCAGCACAGCCCACACCTCAGCTGGCCACACAGTTAATCAGTGTCTCTGCCTTCTTTTCAGTTCTCTGCAAACTTTCCAGGGACACTGGGGTTCCTCTGGGACAGAGGGCAGCTGCCACAGGGACACCTTGAGTTTCAAACTCAGCAATCTTCTCAGGACCAATCCCCTCAAAAGCCAGGTGTGGAGAAGGTTTGGAGAAGGCACTGGGCTGGGGGCTCTGCCCACTCCCCTTGTGCTGTTTCTTATGCCAAGAAGGAAGAAATCCCCTAAAACCACACTTCACTCACCAAGCATCCTGGAAGGTGTGCTTGGCCTAGGGACAGGAACACAAAACACACATTCCCCATGGGAACACATACCTGACCAAGTGCAGGAACACTGAAAAGCACTGACCCTGCACCTGCTCCAGGCTGAGGTCAACAGGGAAACACCAGTCCTTGGAAAAGGGCTTCAATGGAGCTGGTGATGGGAACAGTCAGGGGAGCAGAGGGGGCGGAACATCCACCACTGTGTCCTCCATCCACAGGAAGAACACAAATCCAGCTGCCACAGGCTGCAAATCCATCTCTTGGAAAGTCAACTAAGTGATTTAACACCATCCAGCTTCTGGAAACCACCACTTCATCCCTCTCCTCCTTTAGGGAAGCAGCTGGCACTTTTTCCAGCAGCTCAAGGAAAGGATTTAATGCTCCAAAATCACATCCTAGGTGAGTCTGTGGAGCTGAGATCCTTCCGTGGTTTTGGGATGGAGGAGGAGAAGACCACAGTGGCCTGAACAAGCCCATCTCACCCTGCTCAGGGGAGTTCAAGCTGGGCAGCTCCCTCTGTGCATTTCAGTCGACTGGAATCTCAGAGAAAAAGTCAGGAAGCTCAATGCATGGCAGCAGTGTCCTCCCAGAGCAAGGGCAGGTCATGACTGTCCCACCACAGAAGTGTCCCCTGAGCTGACTTCATGTCTCATCAAAAGTGTTAAATGCAACACAACACATACTTGATTTTTATCAGAATATTTCTCTTCTACACTTCAGTACCTGCATAAAACCACAAACAGCTTTTGTTTTCCCTTCCCAAAGGAGCAATTTACACTCCCTGCAGACCGCAAGTGTTCAAACCCACCGAGAGCTCCAAGCACCTGAGCCAAATCCTCCACACATCAGACCAGGGGCAGCCACACAACCCACCCTGCTGCCAGCTGAGGGTCTGATCCCACTGCTTCCCATTTTCTGCTGTACTCCAGAGTCAGCAGCCCCACTCCAGCATTCCCCCCCAGCATGTCACCCCCTGGATGCCAGCACAGACAGGTTCAAGCCGCACAGCGAGAGAGGCCAAGAGCACCCTGAGCCATCCTGAGACCCCCAAAACGGGCAGGAAGGCCCTGTGGGAATGGGAGATGCAGGCAGCATCCTCCTGCCTCTGTGGCACTCATCAGCCCAGCTGGACCAGGCAGGGGGGCTCAGGGTGGGCTGGGCTGGGGGCCGCGCTCACCTTCGGTGCGGATGGTGAAGGGCGAGTCCCCCAGGCGCTTGGCTGAGAACTGCCCTCCCAGGGATGTCATCAGGAAGCACAGGGTGAAAAATCCAATGCCCAGCACGAAAATCCTGCGAGAGAGAAAGCAGAGCTGGAGCAAGGTGTGATGAGGAGCCAGCCCCACCACCCTCTGCCCCTGGGGTAACGCCTTTGCACAGCGGCACCATTTGGGTTTGGGATTCTGGGACATCCCAGCTTCATCCCTGTGGCTCACCCCACCCAGCCCTGGCAGAGAGAACCTGCACAGCCCCAGCCCCACCAGCACCTCACCCCAGCCATGGCCAGACCCATGTGTGCTTCACAAAGAGCCCAGGATGCTTCTGCCCAAAACCTGGCACTGAGCAGGGGGATTTTGCCCGAGAAGCCCCTCTGAAATCCCTGCAGCCTGCTCCAGTGGGCAGCCCTCAGGAATCCTCCACTGCACTCACAGGGGAGTGCTGGATTTGCATCTTCAGTGGGGAAGCTGAGCCAGACCACAACAGACCACTGCCTGTAGGACGCTCCAACAACCCAGACTGCAGGAACCACTACAATAAACAATACCTGTGTTCCCCTGGGAGAGAGGAGTAAAAAGAGACCTTTACCTTCCCTTCCTCCCACAGGATCTAAAAAAAAAAACCTTTTAGTTTTTTAAATAAAGCCTTTTGTTCCCCTGTAACTAGGCCACCGGCATTGTCACTGCGTCCCACAAGGGACAAAGTGGGACCTGCACCCGCAGCACTTTTGGCCTGGGGCCATCCCATCACTGCTCTGTTCACCAGGGCTGGCAGGGACTGGCTCCCCGGGGACACACTGGCCAGGATGTCATCTGCAGGTCACCTCCAGTGAGGGGCAGGAGCTCCCAGCTCTGCTCCTCTCAGGCCAAATTCAGGCCAGTCACTCTTTTGGGGGTGGAAGGGCTGAAGGCAAGAGCTCTGTGCCAGCCTGGTTGTGGTGCACCAGGAGTGCAGAGCAGAAGCTCTGTGCCAAGGGATGGATGCCTGGCCTCCTTCCACAGCTCAGGACGCTGCCATCATCCCCCAGGCTCCGTGGAGGTGCAGCAGCCTCCAGCAGACACATGGGAAAGCCCTGGCAGAGGCACTGCCAGGTGTCAGCATGACAGCTCCCACAGCAGCAGCCTGAGCTCAGCCACCAAACCCAGGGGAAATCTCAAGGAGGAGAAAGAGGAAAGACAACCCCCAGCCAGCCTCGTGGAACGACAGGTTTGTCTTCTAACAGGTAAATCCCGTGTGGGACGGGGAGCTGAGGAAGCCCTCGTGGTGCCCACTGGCATCGCTGCCTCAGCATCCCTGAGCCAAAAGCACAGAGAACAGGAGCTCACAGCATCCTCCACAGGGCTGGGGAGCTGCACACAGACACAGCACAGCCACCCAGGTGCAAAGGAGCCCACAGCCCTCCCCATAAGCATTCCTACACAGCTAAAAGGCAGAGGAGTAGGAACCAGCCTTCAACTCAGGGCTCCAGCAATTATCTGCTGCTGGAAAGGGCTAACAAATAAAGTGACCTGCTTCAAAGCCCTCGTTAGTGACTGGAGATGTTGTGGAGAGCTCAAGCACCAGGTCAAGCAGCTCAGGAAGGGCTGGGCTTCCCCAGGGAGATCTAGTGGAGGAGCTCCCTACTGTGCCAGCCCAGCACAGCCAGGCTGTCCTTACCTGGAAACACTCCTGGGCAAGGCATGGCACTGACAGCAGCTCCCACGAGCTGCCTACCTCCATCCAGGCTGCTGTCACACAGACAGCACACAGCTGAGCCCCAGACCCAGAGCAGCATCACTCTCAGCAGCAGCCAGCTCAAAGAGCAAAGGGTTTCCTTTGCCTGCTCCGAGGAGGATCAGCCCTGCTCACAGCAGACAGGCCCCAAAGTCCTGCTCAATCCCATGGATCAGCCCTGCCCCGGCCCCATGGATCAGGGGCACCTGGCCATGGGCTCTGGACAAGCATCACAGCACAGCACAGCTCCCCATCCCCTTCTCACCTCCCACCTAATCCAGGGGAAAAGCAGCACCCTGGGCTTGTCAGCACTGATAAGCTCTGCCAGCAGCACCAGCACAAACACCCCTGACAGCCAGGCCAGAGCTGGCCTGGGAGAGCTGACACACCTGGGAGAGCTGACACTCCTGGGAGAGCTGACACACCTGGGATAGCTGACACACCTGGGAGAGCTGACACACCTGGGATAGCTGACACACCTGGGATAGCTGACACACCTGGGAGAGCTGACACACCTGGGAGAGCTGACACACCTGGAGAGCTGACACTCCTGGGAGAGCTGACACACCTGGGATAGCTGACACACCTGGGAGAGCTGACACTCCTGGGAGAGCTGACACTCCTAGAGAGCTGACACACCTGGGAGAGCTGACACACCTGAGAGAGCTGACACACCTGGAGAGCTGACACTCCTGGGAGAGCTGACACACCTGGGATAGCTGACACTCATGGGAGGGGTGTCACACCTGGGAGAGCTGACACTCCTGGGAGAGTTGTCACACCTGGGATAGCTGACACACCTGGAGAGCTGACACACCTGGGAGAGCTGACACTCCTGGGAAAGTGCATCACTGACACTGCCTGACATCCCCCTGCAGGTGTGGACAGCTCAGGTCCCTTTAACTTCCAAACGAGCCGCCCTTGGAGGGCTGGAAAGCAGTTTCTACAAGACACATAAACCACTGTGCACTCACTAACCCAGGCTCCCATGCCTAAAGGCCTGGCTACAGGCACAGCTGGGGAGCCCCACAAGCAGTACCCAGTGGGGCAGAGTCACCCCCTCCCCAGCAGATGCTGATGAAACATCGAGCTGCACACAGACATGACACAGACCTCAGCCCCCTCCCCAGAGCAGGCCTGGAGAAGGGTTTCCAGAGAGCTGTGGTCCAGCAGGGAGGTGATTGTGGAGGCAGCAGAGCGTCCCTGATGCTGCAAAGCAGCGTGGAGTCCCATAAATAGCTTGGAGAGAGGGTGATGTGGGGACATCAGGGCACTGCCATTATCACAGCCTGAGCCCAGTGCAGGGCTGGGGCTGGGAAAGGTTCTCAGGAGCACACTGGAGGGGTTGCTGCACCCAGCTTGGCTTTGGAGGGCTGAATTTGCCCTGAGGGAATGCTGTCTGCCATGGCACTTCCCTGGCAGGAGAGGAAAACAGTAGGCTGGAGAAGAAACAAGCTGAGGGGGGCAAAGCCCAGCCAAGTCTGCACCCCAGGGTCCTCCCTGGGAGCACATCCTGGTACAAAACCCTGCCCTGGTATCCCCACCCCGAGGGGCATTTTAACAAAGCATCATCTGAATAAATACTCAGACCTGATCCTGCTCTCACACCTCCTATTGACAATATCTTCATCGTTATGCGAGGCCTTGTTGACGCTTTTTAATCTTCATAATTATAGTCTGGCAAGGAGGGATTGTTAAACACTGAGCAGAAAGAAAAAGGGGAAGGGAAGAAAAAGATACAAAGGTGATCTGTGTTCTACCATCTCCCTAGGAAACTAAACCTTTTTCATTTTGAGTGGATTACAGAGAGAGTAGGGGAGATGCAAGATGCTTTTTTCCTTTAAAAAAAAAAAGAATTGGAGCCTTACTGGGATTTCTGTCCTTGGGAGACCAGTGGATTCAGTCCAGAGCAGTGCTCCAGAGAGCAAGGAGGGTACAGGCTGGACTCTCAGCCTGAGAACCCCAACTCCTTTACTTTTGCTGATGTCCTCCAGGTGAATAAAAATGCCCAGCCTCAGCTGAGTGGAAAATCCTTATATGAAAAACAAATTTACCACTAAGGAGGTAAAACACAAGGTCCAAGATGGTTCAAATGCACTGGGTCCTCTCCCCCAAAACCAAGACTAACTCCCAGAAGACTGTGGAGCTCCAAGAAACAAATAACATCTACCCTGCATGCTGGCTTTGTCTGTCATCCACTGTCACGTTTAATTCATCACTCAGGCACGGTTCTGGTGCCAAGTCCCTCTCCACATCCTTACCAAACTGAAATGTTCACAGTTCTGGGCTCTGGCTCGGTGCCCAAAAGAGAAGAAAGCGAAATTCCTCAAGTTTTAAATGAAAATTGGAAGTGATGCCCCAGTCATGGAGGATTTTGGCCCATGAGACTGAAAACTGGGTGCAGCCAGGAGGGTCTGAGTGCTGAGCTGGGATGTGGTGGGGGGAGGAAGGCCAGCAGCACCCAGCAGGATGGGACTGTGACACTGGGACTGTGCCCATGGTGCCACATCACTCAGCTGGGACCCACAGGGAGAATCCTACACTGTGCAGGGGAAAACAAGGGCTACAGAGTCAGGGAACACCTTTTATTAGACAAGTTCTCAACTCCCAAAAGCTGAGCCACCGTTCCTACCAGCAGAAGTCAGGTTAATAAATGATCCCTCTCCCTCAAACCCTTTTTGCTCAGAGCCTGACAGGGTTGTGGTGCTGTCAAACAGATGCTCAGCCATGGGCACTGTGATCCATGCAGGGGACCAGAGTGAACTCTCTCACTGACCACAGTCACATTCCATGGAAAGCCTGGCTTTGGTTTTCAGCTAGCAAACAGAACTACAGAGCCAGGAGCTGCGTGAGCTGGACCAGGCCTCCTCAGTGAGTCCTTGCACCATCACAGATGAGACCCCCTTTGCTGCTGAGATTAAATCAGAGCCCCCCCTTGGACATCCCTGTGGTTTTCCAGACTGATCTGCTCCCTCTCCCCTTCCCTTTCTGCAGTGCTCTCCCAGCTCAGGGCTCTGCACTGCTTTGCTGAGCGTGTCTGGAGGGTGGTTAATGAAATGTTTTGGTGCACAGGATCAGGTTTCCTGTGTGCTGTTTGCCGATGACACCGCTCCTCCGACGGCGGCAATCCACATCAGGCAGGGTCTGCACCACGGGATTCCCTGGAGCAGCCAGGCTTTGCCCAGCCAGCAGCAGGGAACTGATCTACAGGACCCACCCTGACTGCCAGGATCCTCTCCCACTCCTGGAGGTCATCCCTGACCCACATCAGCTGAGGATGTGGGGTGCTGATGTTAAGGGAGCAGAGAGGTTTGTGCCGGGTTACGGCTGGAGCTGGGCAGTGCCAACACTCACCCAGGCTGGGCTGGGAGCAAGGTGACATAGGACTGTGGCATGGGGGGGTCACACTCAGCATGACAGCAGCATGGAGGAGGTGCAGAGGTCCTGGACACTGTGGGACAGTAAAGAGAGGGTCTTGGGAATTCCTCCTATTGCACAGGGGAGCCTGACTATTAACAACAAGGTAACCCTGCAGGTTCCGGTGGCACCGATACTGGTCTGAACTGGCTGGAGAGCAGAAGCCAGCCCAGAGCACACGGCCAGGACAGTGCAAGTTATCCATCTGGACACCAGAGGCCATCCAGCCATCACAAACCCCTCATGCATACACATCCCCATCCCTAATGGGACACCCTGAAATGCACTCCCTGTGCTCTCCCACCCTGACCCCAGGTCTCTGCTGGAGATGGGGTTCCCCTGTCCCAGGGGTGATGCCTAGGGCACAGGGATGCCCCAGCCGGTCACTTCCTCGTTGTGGAATTCAAATCCAGTTCAGAAAGCAAACAGCCAGGCAGAGAGCATTCCCCGGGGTGAGTCTGCCCTTCTCGAGTCACTCGCGGTCCCTCCCTGCTCCACTCGGAGCAAGCCTGAGCTGGGGGAGCCCTCACACCTCGGACACCGCTTTGCCAAGTTCCCCATCCCCGGGCAGCGCCGCGGGATCCAGCAGCAGAAATCGCTCCAGGCGAGCAGAGCCGAGCAGCTCCCGAGGAGAGGCAGAAAACCTCTGCACACCTGAGCGCCAGCCAGCGCTGCGAGCCCAGCCTGTCCTCCTTCCCGACGCCTGGGCTAAGCAAAAAAGCAGCGAGCAGATCCCTCCGGTGACCTCAGACCTCCAACCACAGCCGGGAGAGCTGGAAACCGCTGGGCTGGGCTCACCCCACCTTGAGCTTCGTCCCTCGGCACGTTCGCCTGCATCTCTAAAGGGTTTTGGTCCCTCTCCCCATCGAAAGACCACGTAACTGCCCACATCTCCCGTGTGTCTCAAACCCGGGAGCAACCCAAGCACATCTCCAGTGAAGCAAAGAAGCCGGAGAACAAGGGCTGGAGACGGGAAGCGAATGTATGGAAGCAAAAATTAGGAGTTACAGCAATGGGTGGGTACGGGTGTGCAGGAGCCGGAGGGATTCAGGTTTGGACATCCACCCCCCCCCCCCCCCCAGCCCCACTGCCAGTTCAGGGTGGGTTTCAAAATCCCCAGGTGCACCAGCAGGAGGAACCGAATCCCCCCGCGTATCAACATCTCCGAGAACGGTACTCGGAACCGCCAGCGGGGAGCAGCCCTGCGATCACCCCAGAGCTGCCGGCGGCGGGGCGAACCGGGAGCCGGCGAGGGCGGGAGGAGCTCAGCCCTGGCCGGCTCCCCGCCATGGCCGGCCGGGCTCGCTGCCCTCACACGCAGAGCCCCCAGACCCGGAGCCCGGCCCCCCGCAGCCCCCCGCAGCCCCCGCAGCCCTCCGCAGCCCCCCGCAGCCCCCCAGCAGCCGGCAGGCAACACCAACTTTACCTAAAGGGTCTCAAGGTGACGAGGCATCTTCTGACCATTATCTTGCCATCCGCGTTGACAGTGATCATCGTTCGAAGTTGCGGGCAGGGGGCGGCCCCGCACCCCCCCAGCGGCAGCGCGGGCGGCAGCGAGCGGGGCTCAGCGGGCGGGGCGCGGGGCTGCGCGGGGGCGCATGGCGGGGGCACCGGGGGACACGAACCCCCCCCAGCCCTACCCTTGCCCCTGCCCGCTGCCGGCCGAGCCCATGGCCGGGGCCCCCGGGCTCGCTGCGCTCCGCGCCCGGCCCCGCTCCGCCCCGCTCCGCCCGCACCGCCCCGCGGAGCCTCTGCCGCGCCCCGCCTGCCATCTAGCGGCGCCGCGGGGGGCGCGGGGCAGGGGCACGGCACCCCCGAGGCGGGGCACGGCCCCCCGAGGCGGGGCACGGCACCCCCGAGGCGGGGCACGGCACACCCCCGAGGCGGGGCACGGCGGTCCCGGGGGGAGCGCGGCCGCCTTGGGGGGCAGCACCGGGCGGGCAGCATCCCCGGCAGGTGGCGGGCCCCGCCGGGGAGGCAGCGATGGAGCCCGGGCGGCGAGGTCAGGGGCAGAAATGGCCCCGAGGACCGTGCCCGGTGCGTGTGAGCTGGGGAGGTGTGGAGCAGGGCAAACCTCCCTTGTAGGGGGAAAGGTGGGTCTGGAGTCTCAGACAGCACCAGGCTGCGGCTCTGCGGCTCCAGCACTGTGTTCTCTCTCGGGGGGGCACAGTCACGGCCCACGGAGTGGCTCCCCAAAGTCCCCGGGTGTTCCAGGGTGCTGCCAAAGGCCCAGGGCACTGTCCTTGGGAAGACAAAGGAAGGGCCGTGGGAGCTGAGGCGGGAGAAGCAGTGCTGAGCTCAGCAGAGGTGGTTCCAGCTCTCCCGTGAAAGGCGACAAGCATAAAAACCTCACAAAAGTTGGGACTTCAAGGAGCCACATGTGCACAGGGCCCAGAGACACCCCATTTCCAACCCCAGCCGGGATGGGTGCACCCCACTGGGGGTGAGGGAAGGGATGCAACGCCCCGGGGTGAGCAATGAAGGGCTGGAAGGACAGCACTGTCCCCCACGTGGGTTCCTGGCCAGCCCACAGGACAGGGTCAGGCCGTGGTCTGGGGGCTGTGGTGCCAAGAGGGCCCCTCATGCCACGCTGGCCCCTTGGCTGGCTGTCCCTCGTTGCTCTGGATACCCCCATGGGTACCCTCAAGCACAGGGTGACACTGGGGCACAGCTGTCCCTTGCCTTCCCCACGGTGAGATCCTCTCTCCCCCCATGGTCTTCCCCAACCTTTCTCCCTCCCATTTTCCTCCAGAGAGAGAAAACCTCCAGCCCCACCTGCCTGGCCTGGCTTGTTGATCTGCTCAAGTGCTGAGCAATTCCAATGCCCTCCCAGCACCAGCCACCCACTCCCCTACAAACTAACCCTGACTGTGCACAATGCCAGGGTTTTCCTGTGGGGCTGAGGAGGAGGAAATGCTGCTGTGATGCTGCATTTCCACAGGCATCCCAGATGCTCACGCAGCTTCCTTCTCCCCAGTGGAAACCAGGGTCAGCAAAGCTCCAGGGAGCATAAGCTGCAACAGCACCAGCCACGAGTGAGCTCAGGGACAGCAGCTGGAAATTTAACCCAAACCATAATTTTTCCTCATAAAGCAGCACTCTTTTCCAAGCAGAAGAGAGAGGCAAAACCGTGTTCTCCAGGATTTCTTAACTGCAGAAGGATTTTTGTGTTCATCCACACTTTTCATGGGCAGGTGAGAGGGAAGGAGTCGTTGCCAGGTCTGGGCAGGATCACAGCAGGCTGTGGCAGACAGATGCACAGACTGAGGATTTGCAGGAAGTGTGGCCCAGGAGCAGCAGTCAGAGCTGTCAAACCAAACCCTCAGGTCATCTTGGCAAGGACACCCTCCTCTGAAGGCCATATAGAGGGATCTTATGGGGTCCAGGCAGCCCCAGTGCATGGACAGACCCCAAACACCAGCTGGGTGCTCAGTCCCTGCTGTTTTAGGTGCAGCTGGGAGCATCTGGCCTCCGCTGGGAAAACCACCTGGCATTCTTCACCTGGCCATCGGGCAAGGAGGGGAGCAGCAGACTGGTGAAGGTGCTGTGGGGATCCTGCTACCCCTGATTTCCTGCCTGCTCACTCCATTCCCAGCTCCTGCTGCTCTGACTGGAATTCTCAGTCCTCACCAGAGCTGTAAAACCACCTCAAACTCCAGTGCTGCCCTCCAGAGCCCGGCTTCAGCCGGCAGCAGGAGGCAGAGCCCTTCATTCCAAGAACTTCTTTCCAAGATCAGCTCAGCTCCAGGGGGCTGGAATCCTTCCTAACACGTGTGAACACTGCGTGGAGTGGGTGGGGGAGCAGCCAAGCCAGTGCCTGGCGTGTGCCAGGACTCAGCTGGGAGCATCCCCCCCAGGAGTGCAGAGCAGGGGGACCAGAGTTCCAGTGAGGCGTGAATTCCATGGGATGGGACCCTCTGACCTCCACAGGGATAAGCCAAGATCCTCCTGGGCATCCCACAAGCTCTGGATTGTGCCAATCCAGCTCTTCCCTGAGGCCAGCAGCAGCAGCTTCCCAGCAGGAAAAGTCTGGAGTATGATGAGGCCCCACACATTAATTATTTAAGAATTAGGGGTGAGCGATACTGAGGGGAGAAGGGACCAGGGAAGAGATGGTGTGTTCCCATTCCTCCTTCCAGAGCTGCTGCTGGGCTGAAAAATGCCCCCAAAGAGTTTGGCTGTTTCTTGGACAAGCAGAAGGCAGCTTAGCCACCTTGGCTTCTTCCACGTGCCTCCTGCAGCACTGACTAGGAAAAAAGTAAAATAAATAAAATAAAATAAAATAAAATAAAATAAAATAAAATAAAATAAAATAAAATAAAATAAAATAATAAATAAAAAAAATAAAATAAAATAATAAATAAAATAAAAAATAAAATAAAATAGAGTAATACAGATTTCTGCTCTTGTCAATCTCCATGGACATCCTGGCAGGGTGCTGGGGTCAGCAGGGAGCAACAGTCAGAGTTATTCTGCTGCTCCCAACTTCCTCCAGAATCAGCCATGCAGGATCCATCACCCCAGGGATGGGAATATGGCATTCCCCATCCCCCAGGGCCCTCATCCCTGAGGAGAAGTGCTGCAGCAGCCAGTCCTTTCCCTGTGCTACTGCTTGAAACAAAAGCTTAATTAACTACCAGCTCACTGTCTGTTTAGAGGGATAAATCTAAAATCCAAGGATGGTAATAAAGCAGTGAATTATCTTCTTCGACAGCTGAGAAGCAATAGTCCCAAAAATCAATATGCTGAAGTTATACTGCACACACACACACACACACACACACACACACACACACATTTGTTTGTTATTCCGAATTCAGCAGCAGCAGGAAATGGAGAGAACCAACTCAGCAGCCAGCTGGCCCAAACGAATCCAGTTTGGCACCAGTTAGAGCCCACGGAGCATCTCCAGTGCAGGCTCCAGGCTGCCCCTCCACACCTCTGCCTGTGACTGGGGCCAGGCAAACATTCCAGCTCCAGCACTGCGAGATGGGACTCACCCTGCACCACTGGCCCAGGGTCCTGGCTTAGGGCAAATCTAGGAGGAAACCTCCAAATGAGGTCTCCCTAGAAAGCAAATTCAAGCAGCCCCTCACCCCCACCAGTTCAGGAGACACGAACCTCCTTTGAGACAAGTGGAAAAAAATTGTTTATTTAACAAGCAAAGTACTCACAACCATGGAAAATGAATATTAAACGATGGAACCCCTCGCTGTTCTGAAGAGATGGCAAAGTCAGAAAGCCCTTGTCATGGGCTGTAGCTCAGCTCTCTCAGTCTCTTACCAGTCCCTCCAGTGCTGGAAAATGCCACATCCCAGGCCCCAGTCAGCCACAGGTGTGAGCTCCTGGTGTTTTTCTGGGCTTTCAGTCTAGAGCAGGCTGATCAGTTCCAAGAAAGAGAAAAGCCACCGTCTGGGGAATTTCTCTGCCTCAGCTAGCAAAAAACTAAAAGCAAAGGAGAGCTCCCACCTGCTGTCCCTGCTGCAGACAGCACTGTCCATGAGAAGGATGCACGGGAGCCAGGGCAGTTTCTGAAAACAAACTGTGCACTTCTTCTCCCTCCTTGGCTCTCGGGACCAGTCTTAAAGTGCAGAACTCAATATCCAGCATAAACAGAACAGACAATTGGGGATACAAGCATCATGAAGTCACCCTAGGACACCCAGCACAAGACCTTGGGAATTTTCAACTGATCCTTGGTAACTGCAGCCCCGAGTCCCAGAGCTCCCTAACCAGCCATGGCTGCACAGAACGTCATGGTTTGGGTCACCACAGCTGCAGGAAAGGGATTATAAATGCAGGGGGACTGTAACCCACCCAAAATAAAACTTAAAATACATTCCTGCAAAGGTCACAGACACACTTATCACTGCTCAGCTGGGGGCACCTCCAGACAAGCCACAGTGACAGGATTTATTTTGGTGAGCAGTGCCCATGTGCTGGCAATCCAAAAGCACCCAGGACCCTCCAGAGACTCCCCACTCCAGCCCAGGACCCTCCTTCAGTGCTTTCCAAAGCCTGGGGGTTGGATCTGCCCATATTTCATCTTGGAGCCTCCTCTCCAGCCCCAAGCTACTGGGTCTTCATGGAAAAATAATGATCCCAGGGGGGAGAATGACAGCAAGCAGTGGAGCTGTAATGTGCTATGACAAGCCACTTCCTTAAGTTCTCCCAGCGCACAGCCGTGCCCTTGAGATAAGAGAGATAATTTGATTGCAGGAGCTGCGATGCCCAAATGCTTTGGGCGTTAGGATCACTTAGTCACCAAAACTTCTCTGTCCCCCCCAGGCGACATTGCTGGGGACAGGGAGCTCTTTTATCGACATGGAACAACTCGACTCCACCCCCGGCTCAGCCTCAATTGCTGCATTCACGCCTCTGCCCATCTCTGTAGCAACAGGCAGAAAGGCTCGACCTCCTTGAGCATCCCCAGCCAGGGGCAGCAAAACAAACCCTAAATTCGCTCCTCTGTTGGTGTTTGGAGAGAACTGGGCAAAGAGCAGGGAGGGGATGGCAGTGTCCTAAAGCCACTCCTGCATCCCCACGCACGGGATGCTAGGAGCTCCCCGAGACTGCTGAAAGGGACCAAGAGAACCAGCAAACACCCCGGGCAGGGGTGGCCCTGCTGCTGCCAGAGCAGTAAACGTGGGTGCTGAAGATCCACCCACCAGCTTCAAGTCCCTGTGACTTCAGCCTGCAGAAATGCAACATTTCCCTTCAACACCTGAAATCCAGGAGCACTGCTCAGCTGACAGGCAGCAGTGGGAGGGCACTGGACACTGCCCTGGGAGATTTACCAATCACGAGTGTCTCAGAATCTGTTCTCTTGCTGATCTCTGTTCCCCAGGGCTGCTCTCTGGGAAAGTTCTCCAGTTCACAGTGTTATTCTCTGACCCTTGGAGTGGTTCTCTGGTCCCCAGAGCTGGTCTCTGGTCTCTGGATCTGTTCTCTGCTCCCTGGAGCTGTTCACTGTCCCTGGAGCTGTTCACTGGAGTTGTTCTTTGCTCCCTGGGGCTGTTCACTGGGGCTGTTCTCTGGTCTCTGGAGCTGTTCTCGGTGTTTTCTTGTCCTTGGGCATGTTCTCTGGTCCTCAGAGCTGTTCTCTGGAGCTCTGGTTCTGTTCTTTGTCCATGGAGCTGTTCACTGGGGCTGTTCTCTGCTCCCTGGAGCTGTCTGCATGGCTGAGGTCTCAGTGGGGTGAAAGGTACCACCAGGCAGACACTGATCTCTGTCCCCTCCTGCCCTGGGACAGCCCCTGGGAGCCCCATGGTGATGCTCAGCACTCCTGCACTGCCTAAAGGCAGAGACAGCAGCACCGCCGGGGCAGGTCGGGCAGGGCTGCGGGCTGGCTCTCAGCCCACAGGAGCATCCACAGGGGAGCAGGAGGAGCATTCCAGCCCTTGGATCCCCAGGGATGCTGCAGCCCCAGTGCTTGCAGCTCAGCCCAGGACACGTCCTCTGCTCAGGTACCTGCCGGAGGGGCACAGCCAGGTCCGGTGTAAAACACGGGTATTCTCCAGCTTCCGGCAGCACAAGGCTGTCAGCGCTGCCTTGCACGGGGAATTTGGGAAGCTGCTGCTCTTCCAGCCTGTCAGCACTGTGAATCCTTCACTTCCATTAGCTGCTAATTCAATTATTCAGCAGAGGAAAATAATCGATGTAAGGATCACTCCTCAGCTCCAAATAGGATTATGTGTTCTGAGAGCAGCGGGGAAGCTTTCCCTTTCCCTCCCTGCTTAAATAAACTCATGCATTTCTCTTACTATGTTAATTAAACCCAGCAACGACCCCGGCTTCACCGAGAAGCAAACACAAAAGGTGAAAGGAAAACCTGAACCAGCTTTATCGGTCACAAAGGGCTCCTGGCTCCCCGGCTGCAAAGGGAGATGCTCAGAGGAAACACGAGCAGCAATAAAAAATTAAAGAGAGAGGAAGATGTGTGCAGCAGAGAAGGGATGTGCATTTGGATCGCTGCAGTGCATTAAAGGGTAGTTCCTGACATCCCGGGGAGCACAACTCCCTCCTCACTGGGCAGTTCTGCCCAGCTCCATCCAGGCAGGGAAGAGGCAGCCAAGGAGGGACGGAGCCCAGGGTAAAGGAGAGCAGCAGGGCAGGGTGGGAGATGCTGAGCCTCTGCTCCTGAACGAGACAGAGCATCCTTCCTCCCTTTGGGTGAGGTTATTTGAGGCTAAACACCCCAGAGAGCCCTCACCGGGAAGGAGACCAGGAAAAAAGTCCGGGAGAGAGTCAGCCCCGAGGGCTGGACCTGTCCCTTTGCCGGGCAGACTCCTCAGAGCTGCCAGTTCGGGTTTGCCTCCCCCCGTGCCTCTGTCACACTCAGCTGAGCACATTTCCCAGCCCGGTGCGCTCCCAGGAGGACAATACGCTGCTCAGCCATTGGATTAGCATCGAAAGGACAAGAAAAATCCTCTGGAGGAGCCTCCCAGGCTTGTTAGCGCGTTATCCTGAGGACAAGGGCTGTCCCCCCGGCCCGGCAGAGCGCAGGAGCTCCCGCAGCTATCCCACAGGAGCAGGAGGGATGGGAGAGTGCAGGAGCATCCCCAGCAATCCCACAGGAGCAGGAGGGATGGGAGAGACCAGGAGCATCCCCAGCAATCCCACAGGAACAGGAGGGATGGGAGAGACCAGGAACATCCCCAGCCATCCCACAGGAGCAGGAGGGATGGGAGAGTGCAGGAGCATCCCCAGCCATTCCACAGGAGCAGGAGGGATGGCAGAGTGCAGGAACATCCCCAGCCATCCCACAGGAGCAGGAGGGATGGGAGAGTGCAGGAACATCCCCAACCATTCCACAGGAGCAGGAGGGATGGGAGAGTGCAGGAGCATCCCCAGCCATCCCACAGGAGCAGGAGGGATATCATCCCCTGTGGAACCAGCCCGCTGTCCCGGTGCCATCACCGTGCACAGTGTGGAGACGTGCTGGGGCTCGAGGTGAAGCGTGATTCGTGCAGGGCTGGGAAGAAGGGCGAGCTCAAAGCCGCCCGACGGGCTCCCGGACCCACTGAAATCGAGCTTGTAGAATTACGTGTTAGATTTTAACCTTTTTCTGTCATGGTACAAAGAGCACAGGAAAATGCAATTTTTAAAGCTTCTTGCATAAAGAACAATACCGAGAGAAGACCAAGGGATGCAGGGAACCCAGATAAAGGGGCTCCTCTGTCTCCAAACTCATCAAGACCGACAGACGTACTCGGATAAGCAGCAAGAAACCAAAAGCA
Organism: Sitta carolinensis; assembly: GCA_032173965.1. Taxonomy (NCBI): domain Eukaryota; kingdom Metazoa; phylum Chordata; class Aves; order Passeriformes; family Sittidae; genus Sitta; species Sitta carolinensis. The sequence goes on along the minus strand of CM063298.1, from coordinate 8,041,735 downwards.
CACGCGCAGGGGAGAAAAGTTCAAAAGTTCATTCACGAAGACGACCACAATCTTCAGCCTCAGAAGACCACGAATGGAATGGATCTAATTACCATGCAAAGCAAGGACAGGCGTGGCTAGGAGTTGAATATGCATGGGAAAGTTGTGTAATGTATCGCACATAGAACACCTGTGTGAATAAAGATACAGGTCAGACTGAAGGTCAGAGCACAAATTTTCACGAGAGCTCTCTCGCTTGTGCCAGCGCTGACATACATACCCGCTTCACAACCACATCAGGTTGTGGAGTTTATTTATTCTGTATTTCGCTTCAGCACAGGGACCCACCCAGCGAGCCGGGGCTCACAGGAACGAGCCCAGCAGGGCACCCACACCCTGCAAGGTGTGCTCGCTGCCGTGAGCAGCACGGCGCTGGAGCAGGAGGAACGTTCGGCCAAATTAAGAGCTGTATCAAGCTTTGGCTTAAAGAAAATCAAGTTAGGGGTGAGAAGAGCAAGAGGTCTCCAGCCTCGTAATTACGGCGGGAGAGTCACCGCCGGTGCCCAGGGCTCACAGCCCTTCCTGAGGGGCTTTGGGAGGAGTTTGTGCCTCTGTCCCACGGGCAGGGTGTCCCGGAGCCCGGCAGCCACAGCCCGGGCACCCAGAGGGGGCTGAGGGTCCCCGGCCCTCGGGGCTCACCAGAGGGGACAGAAGCACCCTTGTCCCAGTTCCCCCCAGATGCTGGTGCCCCCCAGGCAGAGCTCTGCTCCAGGACGCACAGGTCCAGTCCTACAGGTGGGCAGTGGGAACCCCCCCCTCGATGGCAGCCCCTCTTCATCCCACACCCCACAAACCCAGCCCTCACTAACCCCACTGCCAGCAAAGCTCCAGGGTCACTGTGGTGAATAACACACAACGCAAACCTTTGTGGAATTCCTCCAAAGCTCTTGGGGAAATTAATCTGACTCTGTTTATTTCAAAGGATCGCTCCTTTTTTATACATTTTTATAAAATTTTATACATTTTATACATTTTCCCAGACCACTGTGATTGGCAAATGAAAGACAACCCCTTCACCCACATTGGCCAAACCAGAGGGACGTCAAAAGAAAGTCTGTCCCACAGAAAGAATTCCAAACATGAGTATCGTTACAGAAACAATCGTGGTGTTTACATTCAAGATCTGGGAACAAGATTCAGAAACCCAAACCATCAGGAAAACAGAGCTTTAGAAACTCAGAAGCTTCAGGCCTGAAAGACCCAGACTACACCCCAGCCCTCCACCAGCACTGCCACATCCCGGGCAGGCTGTGGGGATGCAGATGGGACATCCCAGGGCAGCTCCCACTCCTCTGGCCCTGGCTTTCCCCAGGAGGCAGCTGGGAGGGTTTAGAGCCAGAACCATCACAGCTGGGGAGGGGATGCAGCCCCCAGGCTGCTGCATTGCTCATTAACACAGGTGGATTATCCACAAGCAGACCGTTCACACATGGCATTGTTCAGGTCCGGTTATTGAAATTATTGAGGAATTCTTCAGCCCAAATTAAGGTGCAAATGAGACCATATGTCAGTGACAATAGCAAGGATTTTATTTAATAGCAATAGAGGGGGGAAAAAAGGGGAGAGAAAGAAACAGGGAAAGAGAAGCCTGGGGAATTGGGTGGTGGGGGAGAGTGAGGTGGAGACAGACTAGGTAGAAAATACACCACTCCATGGATCCTGATGGCATTCCATTGATCTCTTCTTCTGTTCTTCTTGGTGGTGAAGATCCCCAAAAAAGCACAGAATCTGATGGGTTAATACACGCACAGGCCAGGTAGGAAAATCCGGGCACCTCCCTGTCAGGAAGGGAATTTGCCATTGTCTTTTACAACAGACTCTGGGTTCCTTGGACCACCTGCAGTCCTGTGGGGCAAGGCCCCAGGAATGACTCTGGGGGCACTTGGGGGGTCTTTGATGGATTAATGCACCCCCTCAGCTGCCTCCCACCTGAATGTCCCATGGATGTGACTTTCCCAGGGCTGGGGGTTCCATAGCCAGTTTGTGTGAGGGAGGATGAGACCACTGCCCCTGAGCAGAGATAACAACACCCCAAAACTTCCTCCTTCCACCTCAGCTGGGGGGGAAATCTGTGCAAACCTGCTCCCCCCAAATGGGTCTGTGGGCTACAGCCTCCCCCACCCCGAAGCAAGACAAAGGTGATTCTTAGTACAGCTGCTGGGTCTGGCTCACATCCCTTTCCTTGTTTACTTGTTTGTTTCAAGTGATTGAAGAACGGGTTTTCCCTTTATCTAATCTCAGCAGTCTGACTTTCAGTCCAAAGTCCCAGTCAGGTATCTTCAGGGAGGCTTCTCTGGTTGTAGCTTCTTTATACAGTTTTTGTTATAATGAGCAAAACTTTATAAAAGTGTTTGAGGCATGAACTATTTCAGTCTCTGACTGGCATCTCCACCACACCAATGCCAGCACCTCCCTGCCCTTATCTCTCTCAGATAGCAGGGAAAGGGCTCAGCCAGTGCTGCTCTGGTTCCTGAAAGGGCTCAGCCAGTGCTGCTCTGGTTCCGGAAAGGGCTCAGCCAGTGCTGCTCTGGTTCCTGAAAGGGCTCAGCCAGTGCTGCTCTGGTTCCTGAAAGGACTCAGCCAGTGCTGCTCTGGTTCCTGAAAGGGCTCAGCCAGTGCTGCTCTGGTTCCTGAAAGGACTCAGCCAGTGCTGCTCTGGTTCCTGAAAGGGCTCAGCCAGTGCTGCTCTGGTTCCTGAAAGGGCTCAGCCAGTGCTGCTCTGGTTCCGGAAAGGGCTCAGCCAGTGCTGCTCTGTCCCAGAAGGGCTCAGCCAGTGCTGCTCTGTTCCTGAAAGGGCTCAGCCAGTGCTGCTCTGTCCCAAAAGGGCTCAGCCAGTGCTGCTCGGGTTCCTGAAAGGGCTCAGCAGTGCTGCTCTGGTTCCTGAAAGGGCTCAGCCAGTGCTGCTCTGTCCCCAAAGGCTCAGCCAGTGCTGCTCTGGTTCCTGAAAGGGCTCAGCCAGTGCTGCTCTGGTTCCTGAAAGGGCTCAGCCAGTGCTGCTCTGTCCCCAAAAGGGCTCAGCCAGTGCTGCTCTGGTTCCTGAAAGGGCTCAGCCAGTGCTGCTCTGTTCCGGAAAGGGCTCAGCCAGTGCTGCTCTGGTTCCGGAAAGGGCTCAGCCAGTGCTGCTCTGTCCCCAAAAGGGCTCAGCCAGTGCTGCTCTGGTTCCTGGGGCTGGCAGGAGGAGAGGGGGGCCCTGGCAGTGCTGGGTTCCAGTGAGGAGCTGAGCCTCACCTCCCCAGAGAGCTGCCTTGTGGGGACTCTGGGGACACCTCTGTGCTGGGGACAGGGCAGGAACAGCCCCCAGCCAAGGCCTTCCCCTCTCCTGTTCTGCACACAGCTGGGAGACAAAGCCCAGGCCATGGGAGCCTCCAGCTGAGCTGGGGGTCCCCTCCTCCTGCTGGGTGTGCTGCAGCCCTCCCTGCAGTCACAGAGCCCCTGCCCTGCCTGGATGTCCTCCCTGCAGTCACAGAGCCCCTGCCCTGCCCTGGATGTCCTCCCTGCAGTCACAGAGCCCTGCCCTGCCCTGGATGTCCTCCTGCAGTCACAGAGCCCCTGCCCTGCCTGGATGTCCTCCCTGCAGTCACAGAGCCCCTGCCCTGCCCTGGATGTCCTCCTGCAGTCACAGAGCCCTGCCCTGCCCTGGATGGTGCCCAGCTCAGCTGTGGAGAAGATACAGGACCTGGGAGCTTTGGTTACCAAAATCCTGGGAGCCTCCAGTGCCTTCCTCACCCCACCAGCCCCTTCAGAAGGGGATGGCAGCTCCAGGCATAGCCCCAGGAGCTAGTGCTGCTGGGGTTTAGTTGAGGATGGAGCTGCTGGAGGCTGAGGAGGAGACACCAACCCACAGATCTCTCCAGCTCAAGGCAGTTCCCTTGAGTGCCCACCAGCCCCAGCTGTGTTAAAAGTTGCTGGATCAGGAGGCTGAAAGTGGAAGAATAATTTTGTAGCCCCATCTCTGCCAAAAGTCTTCAAAATTAATCCAGGAAATCCTAAACTGTCCTAAATAATTCAAATTCATGAAGAAACAAATGGAAAGCCCCCAGCTATGGGCTGGGATCATGCAATTAGACTGTTAGAAAATAAACCTGTGAAACCCTCAGACATTCAAACCTGAGAGACTGCGTGAAGAAAAATGTTCACTTTTACATACAATGAGTGGAAATAATTTTAGATTTTTATTTTTATTATTATTTTAGAAAGGAAATAAGCATATTTCAATCCAGTCAAGAGTGAAATTGAGTTGAACAACAAAGCAATTTCTATTAGAGGAGCCCAAGAGGGAAAAAATATGGATGAATAGGAAACTCAAAGAAATGTGTCAGACAATGGTGGAATTAAGAGACTTTGCTTTACTGCTGATAATAAAAGCACATAATGATCTACCTCATCTCTAATGTGCTCCCTTCCTGTAACACTGTGTTACTGTGACACAGATAGGAACAAACAGCAACACACACAACAGGTGTTCAGAGAGAGAAGAAGAAAGGAACTCTCCAGTTTATTGTTGACCTCGTATCTCTCAGTTTCTGGACAGTGATCAGAGATTGGACAGAGAAGTTGCCACCTCTCCATCTCCATGGCTCACTTGAGAAGTCCATCAGGTGATATCTTTTCACAAAGGAATGTAAACATGATCCTTGTTTATCTTACAGTTCATGAAAACTGACTCCATTATACCAAAACAAATCAGAAGGCTGATTTTCAGGGACAACATCACTGTAAAATCACGGCAGTGCAAAAGCTTGGGGTTGAATTCTGCCTTCCACCCAGCAGGGGAGGGAAGGGATGCTGAGTTTGTGACCCCCATTAGGGCTGGTCCCCTTCTCCTAGAGAGCACCTCCTCTTTCCATCCTATTCCTCTTCCCCTTCACTCACAGCTGGTGCTTTTGGGGACAGGCAGCATCAGCTGTCCCCTGTCCCTCCTGTGGGTCCCCAGCCCAGCCCACTCAATAACACCACAGGCTCTCCCACAACATGTCACTGCTCCTCATCTCAAATCATCTCCATTGCCAAGGATCCAGGTCCTTTGGTTAAAAATTTAAAGTTTAAATAGTCTTAAGCATCAAATCTTAAAGCAATTACACTGCCCTAAATCTTTATTGGCTTTAAAGATTAACTTCTCATCTCCAACAAGGCAGCTCCAGTTGTCTCTGCTCAGCAAGATCACAATTTGAATATGGAGACAAAGGAATATTGATCATGCTCTGTATTGCTAAATGGAATTTTTTGTACCTCTTTCCTTCATTTTTCTTTCTTTTCTATAGTTGTTCTCCTACAGACAAGCCAGTGAAGGTGAACTGCTACAGGAGCTGAGGCTGGAGCTGCCAGGTGCTCTGTCACAGAGGCAGGGAGGAATGCAAAACTCAATTTCCAGCAAGTCCTGTTCCCTTTGAAATCAATTAGGCAGCTCCCGAGGCCCTGGGTTGAAAAGAGAGGGACGGAGGCAATCAAGGGGAGCAGCACTTGAGTAAAAGAGCAGTAAAAGCACAGAGCAATTCCCTAAAATGCTGCTGATCCATCAGCTAAGAGGGTCTGTGAAGGGAGCCAGGATTTGCACAGCTGGCTTTGCACCAGCCCTCCTTCCCAGGAGGAGACAGAGCCACCCCAGTGCCCTGGGACAGCTGTGACAGTGCTGGGCTTCCCTTGAGCTTGGATCCAGCCCTGGGACCCACATGTGTCCTTCAGGGACAAGAACTCATTGTCCCAAAGGGCAATCTGGCCCCATCATGGGAGGGGTTCCACTCCTTCAGGCTCAGTGTGCCCCTGGCACAACAGTTATCCAGAAAGTGGCACCACAAGGAGCACATGGTGGCATTTGTGTGACCCAGAGGGGCCCTGGCATGGGGAAAAGCCAACAGAGGACAGGCAGTTCCTCAGGAAAGGATGGTTTGGGGGTTTCCCTCTCCATTTCCTTGCTCAGGAGGGAAGAGCACGCTGCTGGCAGAGCTTGTTCCCAGATCTACCCACATCAAAGCTCTCTCAGAGCCTCTGTCTCCTGAATTTCCAAAAGGAAGGGGAGAAAATCAGAATCAGCAAATTGAGGAGCAGTTGGAGCTGCACTTGGTCTTAAAGAGGATTGATAAGTCTCCTCCACTGCTGATGCACACCAGTAAATAACCAGACTTAGCTCCCAGCCCAGAAGTGGGAGCACCCCCTCTCCAAACACCTGCAATAAGACACTTGCAATTACTGCTTTGTCTCCTGGAAACTAGTAAATAATTCAAACAACCCTGCTTTTTTATTTTTTTTTATCCCTTTTGTTTTTCATTTTAATTAATCCACATAGAATTTTGTCCTCCAAACGCAATCACAGCAGCCCAGGAACAGCCAGCAGAGGATCTCATTACACAGCTTCCCAGCCAGATCCTGCAGACATTATTAATAGAGACTTCACCAAGCAAGGAATTAATAAACCCTGATGGCAAGGGGGAAGGGAAGCACTCCTGGAGCACATCAGCCTCTCCACCTTGTCCCTGGGATGGCTGGTGAGAGGTGCCAATGGGCTGCCATGCTTTAGGGACAGCCAAATCCTGCCTCCTGCAGCTGAGTGCCACCACCCTGTCAGTGCCAGTGGCCCAGGAGGAGATGCCAGGTTCAAACCAAGTGAGGGAGTCAGGAAAGCTGGCTCAGCACACACAGGTCACTGCACAGCCTGTGTGCAGCCACTGGCAGAGTCCAAGGGTGTGTTTTCACAGACCTGTGCTAATCCTTCCTCTCTCTGCAGGCACCAGGAGCAGCTGTGTGCATGGGGCACTGCCTCAGTACCAGGAATTGCTCTCACCTGGGGCTGGCCTTGTGGATTGCAGACACACAGGCTGCTCCGAGTCCCTACCCTGGCAGGAGAGAGCAGGATTGTGCCCCCCAGCCCTCCAGTGTGGGGTAAAACCCTCTGTCCTGCTGATTTGGGGGGTTTGGATCCTGCCTCAATGCTCAAACCCATGTGGTCCCTGTGTGCTCATGAGTGTCCTGTGATGAGCACTCATCCATGCACCCATGCATGCATGCATCCAACCATCCATCCATCCATCCAGGATTTGCTCTGATTGTCCCCTCAGGATGAAGAAAACACCTCCTCCTTGGAGAACCCCCTGTTCCAGTTGGGTTTTCCTGACACAAGGCAGTCTGGATGGGACAACACTGACTGCAGGCGTGGGCACAAGGAAGGGACACCCTGCTCCTGAGGGATGCTCCTGTAGGAAAATGCCAGCATTACCTGGAAGTAACTCACATAGGGACCAGGCCCAGCTGCAGCAGGCTGGCACCACCCCCTTATTCTGCCCTGCTTTTCCCTGTGTGGATTTTTCTCTCCTTGTCCCCCAGCCCAGGAAGAACCGTGCTGGCTGCAGGAGGGCGTGATTCGCTTCTCTGCCTTGATCAGCTGCACTTAGATAAACAGCAGTACATCAATAAGCAGCTCTAATTAGAGGTGTTAATAGCACGGGGAGCAGGGGAAAGCACATTGAGGCAGGAGGGAGAGCAGTTGGCAATCTGAGGAGAGTGAGGGGAGGAGCTGGGAGACCTGGGATGCTCAGGACTTTCCCTTTCTGCCTTGGGGGGCCCTGGCACACACCCCGTGGGTGGGACAATCAAGCTCCAGGAGCCCCCTTGAAATTGCCAGGGAAATATCCCCCATCCTGATTATCTTGAATAATTTATGCAGATGCTGCCACGCATTCATATTTTATGGAAATCTTGCAAAGCTGTGGATATTTCACAACCATTCTAGAAATCTCCATCAGCAAGGGCTGCTGGAAGCTGGAGTGGAAATTACACCAGGGGGACCTCAGCTCCCTGTGGCACTAGGGACAGGGCACAGAGCTGATCAGGGCAGCTGCATTCCCAAGGCTGGGTTGTGCCCCTCCACCCCAGCATCCATTCCCCAGCACCTCCTGGGGACAGGCACGTGGGGCAGAGGGGACACTGGCACAGCAGCACCACTCCCACCATGACCCCACTGCTGCACCACAGGCACACAGCCCTCCCCAGCCCTGAGTCCCCACAGCAGAGAGGCCCTGTGCCCCACAGAGGGACCTGGGAAAGGCTCAGCTCCCACAGCACCACTCCCTGTGCCCAGGAAGCTGCACACAGTGATGCTGGGCAGGACAGATGGGCAGGAGCTGCTCCCAGGGGTCCCTCTGTCCCCTGATGGGTGGGATACAGACTGGGGCAGAGGGGCTGTCACTACCTGATGGTGGGCTGGGCATTCCTGCCAGCTCCAGCACTTCCAGTGCTTTCCCAGAGACTGTCTCCCTGGAAACTGGAAGCAGGAAAGGGCATTGCTTCCCTTTAGGAAAGGTGGGTGGACAAGCTGTGCAGCAATTCCTTCCAGGAAGGGGGATGGATGAAAGCTCAAGTGTGTTCAAGCAGGATCTTTCCTTCCCAAGGATCTTCCAGGCTGTGGAAGGGCATGAGCTTTTCCCACAACCTCCTCCCCAGTGCTCCGTATCTCCATCTGCTTTGGGGTCAGGAAGGATCAGGGCCTGGATTCAAGGCCACATGTGGGGCTGACAGTGACTGCAGGAAAAGCAAAGGACTTCGTGGAGAGCCACCAGAGCAGCAGGAAGAAAGAGCAGGTGGTGGACAGGGAGGAGGAGAACAGATAGGAGCAAGGGGCAAATTTGAGGAAGCCAAGAAGAGGTGCTCAGAGCATGCTGGAGAAGGAGAGCCTGCCAGGACCCAGCAGACCAGAAAGCCAATGATATTACAGCAAAGACACTGGATATTTTCATTCCCTGCAGCTCCTGCCCCTCAGAGGAGAGCGAGGACGTCTGAAATGCAGGCAGAAATTCAACCGGAGGCACTTCAGTCTGCTTGTTCAGCCTGTAAAACCTCGGGGAGCAGGGCAGGGACATGGCTCCGTGGGGACAGAAAGGACTGGCACAGCCCCTGTGGCACACCCCCACACTCTGGCTCTGCTGTTCATACACCCCAGGAAGCCTTTGCTCAAGCCCAGCTGCCTCTGCCTGCAGCAACTCCCATCTATCTCAATTAGTGAACCTTCCCCAAAAACAGCCCAGAGGCCTCAGCTCCTGTGAGCAGAGGGGGGACCCAGACAAACACCCTGCCACGCTCGGGGCACCTGCTCAGAGCCTGATCCATCCCACACTGACCACAGGCATGTCCACCTGCCCACACCAGGCACCAGCAGCAGCTACATCAGGGGTGGCCCCTGCCAGCTGCACGTCCCAGCCGAGGGAGGGAGCAGGCTGCAGGTCCAGGGGCAAGCAGGAGCCAGGGGGCTCACCCGGGGCCCCCTTTCCTCCAGGAGCTCACATCAAGCTCAGTTACTGGTGATTTATTATGATTTATTTATTTATATTACTGTGAGACTGCAGAACGGGCATCTGCTGCACCAGGGAGCAGCACAGGGAGGTTTTGGGGGCAAAAGCTGCTGGTTTAGCTCTGTGTGCTCAGCACAGGGTCACCCTCGGGACTGCAAAGGAGGCTACGAGCCCTGCTGGCAGCAGGCTGAGAAACAGGAGGTGGGGAGAGCACAGCTCAGCTGCAAACCCACAAATGAGCCTCTCTTTTTTAATCTTTTCCAGGGAAATGGATTCTCCAGTTTTTGTCTGGAACAGCCAATCAAACCCAAGGAGTTGCATCCAACTGTGAGGGGAAAAAAAGAAATCCAGGTCTATTAAAAATTATGAAAGACACCTTGACAGTGTCCCTTTAATGTAATTAAAAACCTATTTAAAGGCATGCCAAATGTTTACTAATTAAACAAGCTCTTCATTCTGTAGCCATAATGAAAAAAGTAATTGGGATACTTTGAGCAAATCCCAGGTTTTTAAAGAAATAATTACTTTATAGAAAATTAGGTACTAAATTAAACCATTCTTTACCTGCTGTTACTTTGGCTCTTTTTCTCATTTTTGTGCAGTTGAATCCTGAAATTACCTGGGACAGATTTTTATCCTGGATAATAAATATTTCAAAGGACACAGGAAAAAAGAGGAAATGTAGGAAATGCTAGCAGGTGCCCAAATATTAATATGGGGCTGGTGGACAAAGCATGGCTTGGTTGGCACAGACTGAAATGTGCCCTTGTGGCTGCACACTCTGCTGACAGGTCTCCATCCCAGCCACCCCTGCTGAGGCCACCCAGGGCCACCAGCCCGGGGGAAACGTGGGCCAGCCCCTGAGGCTGTGCTGTGCACAGTGACCCCATCCCCTGGGACACAGAGGTGGTGTTTGCCACCCTTGGAAAAGGCTAAAATCCACCTGGACCAGTCCTGGGACAGCTGCTGGTGGTGGCCTTACTTGAGCAGGGGCTTGGACCTGTTAGTCTGGCTTCAGGCCTGAGGTTCTGGGTTTCGAAAGTTCTGGTTTTCTGATGGGAAAAGAATTTCAGAAAACCAAATCATCAGAAAACCAGAACTTTAGAAAACCAGACTACATGGACCAGACAACCCCCAGGGGCCATCGAGCACTCACGTCACATCTTTGTGCCCTCCTTGCAAAGAAAGGTCCCCAGCTTGGGTCACAGACTCCCCTGAGGTGGGACTGTCCCCTTGGTGACCAATACAGACCTGACACACACCCTGAGGTTTCCCAGGTGCTGCCAGGCCTGAGGTCAATGTCCAAGGACAGAGTGGATGGGACCCTGCACAGCATGGGCTGGTGGAAGTGGCCCTGCTCCTGGCAGGGATGAGATGATCTTTAAGGTCCCTTCCAATCCAAATTATTCAGTGATTCAGAGGCAGGGGGAAAAAAACCAAGCACTCCCACCTGTGTCCTTAATAAACATCCATCACAAGAGGTTTTTGCTGTGTTCTCTCCTCCTGCAGACTCTGTTCAATGCAGCCCTGGCCAAGACACAGCCCTCATTTCCACTCTGGAGCACACAGCATTTAAATTTAACTCCACCAACCACCCAGCTCTTGTTTTCCAGCCAAGGTGTGCTTGCCTCAGCCTGTCAGCTTCACCTGGCTCTTCCTGAGGGCAGGCACAGGCTCTGAGCATGAGCCCACTAATCTGAGGTGACACCAGGCTGAATCCAGAGAGGCAGTGAAGGCACACGGTGACCAAACATCTGTGCAGGAGGCAGCAGGGGCTGGCTCCCAGTTGTGGGGCTGCAGGGGACTGGGATAGCAGATGGAGAGTCTGATTGCATTTGCTGATTATGGATTAGGAGGCTTTTCTTGGATCTCCACTTTCCCCTGGTTAGCCAGTTCCTTGAGGGGCTCTGCAGGGAGGTGTTACAAGAGATTTATTAACAAGATGAAGTGCAATGCCAGGAAAAGCTACTCCTGTAAAATGCACTTTCCCTCTCATGTGCACAGGGCTGGAACCCACCCCATGTGAAAGCCCTCAGCATCCTTCCTCCTCCAGCAGATCTGCTCCTACCCTCCCAGCTGCTGTTTCACCAGAGCAATGGGAAAATGCTGCTGTCCTTCCTCAGCCACCCAACAGCCTCCAAAATGTCCTTATGTGTCAACAACAGCAAATAAAAGTGCCTTAAAAGCAAGGACAAAGAACCTGTGGGGAGGTGCAGCTTGTCTCCAGCATGCCCAGCACTGTCACAGCCTTTCCCCAGGGCCAAACTCCTCTTGGCTGCTCTGGCAACAGGGCACAGGCTCCCAGCTCTTCCCAGGGCTGGGGAAGAGACAGTAGCTCCAAAGGTGTCTGTGTAAAGGGAAAGACTGGGTTTAACACCCCCAGGGGGGTGTTGGGCAGGCCAGCCTTTGGCACAGCTCCTGGAGAGGAACTGGATGCTCCCCACTTACCTGACAGCCCCTAAAGGAACTGAGAGCTTCCAGCAGCATCGCCTGCTCCCAGCTGGGCTCCAGGGCACAGACACACAGTCCCCTCCTGGGTGCAAGGCAGATTATTTGGGCTGCCTGGAGCCAGGGCTCACATCTGGAAGCCCTAGCTGGCCCGCAGGGTATCCATCTGCAGCCTAAAGCTGGGCTGTTCCTGCAGGGATCACCCCCAGCCCAGGGAAGGTACTGGAACTGAAGGTACATGCTGCTGGCAGCAAGTCTGAGTAATCCATTTTTGCCTGTTGTCCCTTGAACCTGATCCTCCAAGCACTGATCCTCCTCACTCTGCCCCAGACATGGGCTGTTTTAGCAACAACCCACCCTGCAGGTGAGCACACCAAAACCTCTCCTAAGGCTCCTGGGGCCAGCAAAGGAGCCAGGATTAGAAGTCCAAAGCTCAAGCTTACCAGACTGACTCACCTGGACCACACCTAGACATGGCCCAAGGTGACACTGCTGAACCTTTGAGACAGAGGTGATCACAGCTCCCTACCAAGCAGGAGCTACAGGGGAAGGAAGGGTGAGGAAAAAAGAGATGAACTGAAGGAGGAGGCAGACGAGAAGGTAGGAAAATAAAGGGGAGAGAGAGCAAAGCAGGTGAGCACAGGGGTACAGGAACAGGAGCCTCCTGGTGCATGGTTATGCTTCACTACAAGTGAAATAAATTAGCTTTTTCTAGAGGAAGGATACAGAGCACACCATCACAGTGTGTGGGAGCCTGACAGCATCTCAGAAGCCATTTTCACAGAGAGCTGAGAGATTCACCAAGTGCTAGGTCAGATGAGAGCAGCTGTGCTGCCTTTTAGCAGCTCCCTGAGAATTAACCCCTTGTCTCATAGCCTTGTCTCCCTGAGGAGTGGGGCTGGACTGCCTGGTCCCTGAATGCCACTGCACATCCCCAGCACAGGTAACCCCCAGGAACAGAGCCCAACAAGCCCTGGATCTCCATCAGCTCATGGGATATCTGCAATAAACCAGGCTGCAGATGGAGGAGTTACACGAGGCTGCACAGGAGCTCTTCCTGTGTCTGCTGTCAGACCCAAGGATGAAAAATGAATTCAGCAACTAAGCCACAATTCATCTCAGCTGGCTGAGGGCTGCCTTTGCAGCCCAGATCCAGGCACAGGCACCACTTAGCCTGGCCAATTTCCTGTGCTGATGCTTCACCTGAGACCCTGGCAGGACAGAGCCATTAATTACAGAGGCTGGCATTGTCTTTCCTGTAGATAAGGGGGAACCAAATGCAGGTCAGGAGCTGTGCCCAACAGGGGAATGAACTCTGCCAGCAAGTGTTGCTAAAGCCAGCCTTGCTGGGGTGACATGAGTGCTGTGAGCTCAGCCAGCCCAGCCACAGGGCTGGCTTGGGTGGAACACAATTCCTTGGGAGCGGAGATGCTGCCACGCTCAGGATTTAATGGCCAGGAGTAGCCAGTGAGGAGAGGCTTCCCTGCCCTCCCCAGGCTCTTTGGAGCTGCTGATCCCCTCCCACTCAGCTGCAGGTGCTTTCAAAGGAGGCCAGGAGCTCCCAGAGGCTCTGTGCCCATGGTCAGCCAGCAGCCACAGGGACAAGACAGATTCCCTCTGAGCAGCTGTGACATCCCCAGCAGGGCAGGGAGCTGGGACCTCACCTCCTGTAACTCCCTTGCTCCTGGGCTGGCTGTGCCATCACACTGGGAAGGTCAAAGAGATACAGAGGTCACACACAATAACCCCAGCCAGGCTTCTGATGATTCACTTAAGTACAAAAACAGCACAAAGTGCCTCCTGTTCCACCCAATATCCTCAGAGGATAATGCTTAAAAGACTCACCTTCCTGAACCAGCAGCACAAAGCTCCCACACCACAAAGAGGAATTTTCCAGGATGAGCCTCATCCTGGAATGCCCAATCAGACCAGTATCATGCCCACCAATCCCCTCCAGCTGGCCATGAACTTCCCACCAAAGCCACATCTCCCCATCCTTTCCTCTGTTCTTCTTACCCTCTCCAAACATGTCCTCCACAGCTGGGAGGATTTACTCCAAAATCCAGTCCTTCCCAGCAGAGAGCAGGTCAGCCCCACAGCTCTTCCAGCTCCTCCCTGGGTCTCCCACCCGAGCTGACCCCAAATCCAGGACCTGCAGTCTCCACAACCACTCAGACAGGGACAGCAGCTCCTGCTGGCTCTTAGCTGGAGCAAGGAGTTACCTTCACACACCTGGGGCTGCTGCAGCTGCAAGTGCTGGTTTGCTCCTCACAGGGGCTCCAGCTCCTCTCCCAGCCCAGCAGCAATTCCTGGTCTGTGTCCTGTCACAGCAGACACTTAGTGCCTCAAAGCAAACAACACCACTTCATTCCTTTCCTTGTGCTCTGTCCAAAACACACAACAGAGAACTCAATTAAAAACTAAACCCATCTTCCATCTCTGCTGTGCCACACCAAACAACTTGTTAATGAAAAACAATTATAATTATTGACACAGAGGTAATTTCAGAAACGCTGCCAGAGCAGCTGGATCCCACAAAACATTCCCTTTTGGGCATTGCAGGAGGATGCATGACACCCTTTGCACACACACAGGACAGCCTGCCTTCACTCAAAGCCTCTTCCTGCTTTCCAGTACCCAGGAGTTGGCTCACATCCCTCAGCACAAGGTCTAAGAGCCCTTCTGCTATTTCGGTGGTCATTAATTATGACAACTGGGTCTCTATCAGGGTTTTACAAGCTGGAAGGTACAACAGCTAATTAACATTGTGCTCTTGGTCCCTACAACCTCCCAGCTGAGCCACAGCTCTGCCAAAAGACTTGCTGGAGAGAAGGAAAGGGGAGAGAGGAAAAAAGTATAAAGAAAGACAGAAAATCATCTTGGCTCCCAGCCCAAACCTTTTTCTTTTTAAGATGCATTTCAAGAATCTACTGGCTGGTAACCTTCCCGAGTTACAAGGGAGGCTGCTTGTCAAGAGCTGGCCTGAGCTGGATTTAATTGGGAGCCAGATGGAATGAGATCCAGAGGGCACCTTGGGGAGGCTCCGTGGAGAGAGGATGGGAAGAGCCACCACACGAGCAGAGAGCACCCTCTGCAGCCACAGCCAGAGCCTGGGCCTGCAGTGGACTCTGGGTTTGGGTTGCAGAGCCCCGGGCTGTTCCCAGCTCCAAGCAGCTCCCTGGACAGCGGTGCTGCCTGGGGATTTACAAACTGCATTAGCTGGGAGCAACCAGCTGCTGATACCAGCTCCTCCTCAGAGGCTGCCTCTTGCCTTAGGCACAATCACTGCCCTTCTGCTTCAAAATTCTCCTGTTCTGCAATATTTATTTCCTGCATGAAGTTGGTTTTTTGGGGGAAGGAATATATTAATAGAGGAAAAACAAATCAAATAGTCTCCAGCAGTACTCTCCTGTAGAAAATATTGACCAGTTTCCACATCTAAGTATTGTCAATATCCTAAGCCTCTAATTCCACCAGAAACAAAACAAGTCCATTTGAGAGTTTCAGTCAATGACTTGGGAACAT
The DNA here is from genome assembly GCA_032173965.1 of Sitta carolinensis. Classification (NCBI taxonomy): domain Eukaryota; kingdom Metazoa; phylum Chordata; class Aves; order Passeriformes; family Sittidae; genus Sitta; species Sitta carolinensis. The sequence continues at coordinate 8,026,445 of CM063298.1, read as the reverse complement.
TATCATCCTTGCTAAATGTAGCCCCTCAGGAAAATATTGACCATCAAACTGCATTTTCAGCTGTTTAAAACTACCCAGGGCATTCCTGCTCCTTTATTCTACAGCCCGAGCACCTGCCACCTTACGGCTTCATCACCAGCTGAAAAGAAGTTTAATTTTTAATGGAGCAACATGACCTTTTTTTCCCCTCCAAATGAAGTGACACATGTTCACACAGAGGAAAACCAAACCACACGATGACACGCTGGGAGTTCAAAAGGCAGTGAAGACACAGAGAGCTCTTTCTGTGCTCTGCACAGGGCTAGCTCACAGGTTCATCCTCACAGACGAGCTCTGCTGCTCCCTCAGTGTTGCTACCTATCAACACATCATTTCAGAACTCCTGGTTGCCTGAATATGAAAAATAATCCTCTTGTTTTCCTCCTACATATTTTGGCACTCCCCCCTGCTTCCCACCTGGCTTGTTCCCAACCTCTCCTGACCACATGTTGCTACAGCTTTTGGCTCCCTCATAAACTGACATCTTTGGCTTTGATCCTACAGTGGGGGGTGAGCTGGTGTTGAAAAGCCAACAAAGTCTATATCTAATATATATATTTATTTGTTCCCCCCACAGTTCAGACTAGAGTGTGCAAAACTGCCCAGTTTATGCCCTCAGAACCCTTTCACCAGCCCAGTCACCAATGCCAAGCAAAACTTCCCCTGCCTGGGGAAAGAAAAAGCTCAGAGTGGGTAAAAAAAGGGTCTGGCTGTCCATGGCCTTGAGCCAGCCCCAGGAATGCATCCATCAGCCTGCAGTTCCATCCACAGCACACCTGGGTACCCCAAGCACACCTGGGTACCAAGGCAGGTTGAGCTGCCCAACCTGAGGCAGTGCCACCCCCAGCAAGGGTGCCCAAACAAGCACCTTCACTGACAGCATTACCAACACACCACCATGTCCCTCTGCACAAGTGTTTAATCCAGGAAAGAAGAAGTCTTGAACATGAACTTTTCAGCCTTGAAGCATCCCAAGCCATCCTCCCCTCGCAATCCCCACCACCGGTGGTTTATTTGTTCACTGCACGGCATCATAAACATTTCTACCAGCCAGCAAACTTAAAATCCAATTGCCTTCTGCGTGAAGTCCAGTGTGCACAATGCCCTGTCCTCCCCTTGGACTCACTCTCCTCTCCATGCCTATGGAACTGGGAGCGTGGGCAGGCGCTGAGCCCGTGGAACGCCCACGGGTGCTCAGCCCTGTCCCTGCCAAGGGCAGCGCTTCGTGTCTCACTGACATGTCTGAGAACCAGCAGAATTAAGCTCTTGTGAAGTATAATTATTACAATTATTCATAAATGTCATCAAGATGTGCCTGTGATCACTGCTCTCTTTCACTGTGCAGTGGGGTAAGGGTGGCAGATGAATGCAAGCGCTGGAACACTCATTTTTCAGGCTCATTCGTGTCCTATTTTCTCCAGAACTTCCAATTACAGCACAAGTGCCTGTTGAATCCCAGCCCTGCAGGGAGGAAGAGCAGCCACCTCCATGGCTGGGTCACCTGCACACAGAGAAAACACTGAAATGGAAGCACCAGCTGAACATGTTGGGTTTGCCCTGTGCCTGAGCACAGGAATACACCACAGTGGTCACTTGTATCCTTTACAGATATTTTATAGGAATAGGTATAACAGGAAGAAAGGCAGTTTAGGAAGTATGGCCTGCAAATCTTAGATGAGAATTTGGAGGAATTCCAGCAAGGAAAAAGGCTGCACACTCCCTGCTGTCCTGCAGCAGTCAGTGACACACTGGGAACAGAGCAGGGACACTCCAGCAGCTTCAGAGTCTCTCCTGTGCCTCTGCTGTCAGCCCCCAACTCAGCTCAGGGGTATTTCCAACTGAGGAAATTCCTCCTCAGCACCATCACTCAGCTCTGGAGCTGGGAAACAAATGCTCTGCCAGCCACAATTTCATGAGCACAAAACAAATAATGAACAAAGCTCCTTTCAACAGCTGATTACACAGATAATAACCTGTTTGGGTTTAGGTGTTTTAGGGGTTTTTTTTAGACAGATTAATAATCATAAACTCAAGCAGGTCAGGCATTACCGCAAGATGAGTGGCTCTGACAACAAGCATTGCATTTAGAAAGGATGCTTAATTGAAGCTAATTTCACTAAGTGACCTTAAATAGCAATTTCCTTTTCATATGACAGAATTACTTTTTTTTTTTTTTTTCTCCTCATTTAAGGCACAAATGTACTATTTTTTATTCCCTTCATGATTAACTTTGAAGTGCAAACTCCTGAATATCCTTTTATCCAAGACTCAAAGGGCTGTGCACAGCAAAAGTTAACCTGCAAGGTTCTTTTCTATTTGTTCACATAATGGATTGTACAGTCAGGTATTGAATACAGATTCTTCCCCTCAGAAATCAGAATGCCACGGTCATCCAAAGATCACCCTGGTGAAACCACAGTGGATTTTGGCCCATCTGCAAATTACTCAATCCTGAGGGAAAACTGCAGAATTCATCTGTAGTGGCCTCCTCCTTGTCACCCTGAGCATCTTCACCTCTGCAATTGAATTATTTCATGTATTATCCAGCCAAATGAGAGGCAGCAGAGCTGCTCCCTGCTGCTCCCTCCACTCCCCTCAGTTGCAGGATGGAGCCTGCACTGAATCCCGACTTTTAGCCTGGCCAAAGCCCTCCACAGCCACATTTAAATTTAGATCAACAGGACACAAGCACTCCACAATTCTGATTGATTTTCTGGAGTCTTTCAGACAAGACCACTTGAGTTAAAGGGAAAGGGACTGAAATCATGGGAAAGGACACTAGAAAAGGAAGCAAACAAACAAAAAAGCCCCAAACCAGCGTTTAGACACTTCCCCTCTCAACACCAGCCTCGGTTGCCTTAAGATGGGCTCTCGAAGAGGACAAGGGAAGAGGCTAAGGCTGAAGAAGCCACTGATTTCCCTGAGACACTTCACTGGTGTGTCTCAGCCAGAATAAAGCATTTCCAAAGGACTACTTAGCCCTAAACCAAACACTTCCATTTCCCCAAGCCGGCTCTTACAAAGCTCTTCCAAGAGCCATCGGTTCAGAGTGTCTCCCTCTCCTAAAACAGTGACAAGAGCAATCCCGACAACTTAACGAGCCTGTTAACAAAAACAACGCCCGTAATTCGCTTTTATTTGCATGGCTGTAACCACGAAAGGAAGAGTCAGTACACTCACTTGAAATCAGCTTCCATTAGGGATAATCATTGTGTGAACCTGCTCTCAATTACCACCAATTCCAACCCAAGGACACCTTTTAAAGGTGAAAAAAGTTTCCATCATTTAGACTTCTGCAGAGTGTGGAAATGTAAATAAAAGAGAAAGGAGAGCTTGGAGGAAGACTCTCAAAGCTAACCAGCTTAACAGAGGCAGTATGAACTAAAGAGAAATCTCAATTTCCAATGCACAAACTCAAGTGAACAAAGCACCCCCTTCACGTGCCCACTGAGACTAATTCTCACTTCCAGATTTGTTCTTTATTGCATTTTAAAGATGTTTCCCCCACTCTTATTGGTGCTTCTCTGTGGTACTAACACAACCTCTGAAAATAAATTTATCGAGGCACCATTCTGAATTTATACATGAAAATCACAACTGCCTCAATCTTGCTTTTAAACCAGCATGGTCCTACCAGAAGGGCAAGGTCTTGTAAAGCAGCAAACTTCCTAGTTCAGCTCCATCTCTGAATTATCCCAGCTTTCATTATTTCTGCCTGCCTGTTAGACAGGGATCAAGGAAAGCATGGCATTAACTGCTGCTGCCATTCAATTAACATTTGTGGACCTACAAGGAAAACAGAGGTGTGGATAAAACCTTCAAACACTCATTTCACCAGGAAAATTAATGGTTGGGATTGTAAGGTTGTGCCTTGACTAACACACTTGCACAATTTGGGTCCAAGGTGGGTATTGTGGCTCCTGGCATGATGCTGAACATTACATTTCCTATTTACACTGAGAGCAAACAACTAAAATACAGAATTTAGTGCTCTGTTCACACACCCCTCTGTGCATTCATTACTGGCACTGAAGTAAACTAGTGGATTCCAAGAAGGTCCAGAGGAACTTTGGTTAACTGACACATGGTCCTGAACTTATGGCCTTCTACACTTAAATTATTTTTCCATAAAGTCACAGCAAACGCCACCAGGAAGGTGTCTCTCCAGTATATTTTAAAATGGTCACAAACATTCAAAGAATTTACCAGCACAAGATTTCTTGTTTTTCGTATCACAGAAGGGTTTCTGCTAAGATAGAGACCTTGGTTAAGGATTTTTTGGAGGTTCTGGTTGTTTGGGACTTTTTTTTGTATCCTTTAAGAGTTCAGTAGTACCTGCAGAAAATTACAGATTTATTTAAAAAAATGTTTTATAAATGGTTCTCTTCCTTATCTCAGCTTGATAACATAGATTGTACCTAATTAAATTAACACAACAGAAGTAAAACCACATCATTAATTAGGAAGGAAGTCCACGGTTGTAGAAATGCTCAGTCCATGCATCCATCTATCAAAATGAAAACCAACTGGCAAGACAAAATACAGATATGTTTATATGAGAATCATTAAAGACTAATTTGTAGCAGCTCATTTGGCACTCAGTTGTCAAGAAAAGCAATTTTCATTTCCTGTTTAACATTTGTTTAAAAAACTTGAGGATGTGATATGTCAAGATATTAAACCTTAATAACACCCTAAAAGAATGAGGGGAAAAATGAAAGAGGACGTTTTAATAAACCAAAGCAACTTCATGTATAATTTTGATTATAAAGATGAAATCTCTAATATAAAACAAACCCACAGATAAAGCAAAAGCCTTTTTTAAAATACCTCTTAATTTAACAGTGAGCTCCCAATTCAGATTGACATGAAATTGCTCAAAGGCCACTGAGGTGAAATGAAGGGGTGCAGCCTCATGGTTGGTAAATGCTGATTAACAGATTAAGAGATGGAATCATAAACGATGTCAGTGTTACTGTTCTTTATGTTGCCACACCAAAAATTTCCACCAAATGAACAACTGTGTACATTGGAGAGGATTTTTCACCTCTTGGATCACTAAAGAAATATGAATAAATGAAAAGCAATCATTGTCACAGCAATCTGAGTGACTGAGGCCTCTCTCTTCAGATCAAATGTCAGAAGCAATACTTATATAGTTAATAGTAAAAAAGAATAGCTCTCCATGATGCAGCTTGGAGAATGTCATGCTTTCTTGTAAAACTTGTCACAGAGCAATAATACTTCCCTTTAATGACCCTATAAATAGATCTGATCAGCCTTCTAAGATTATCTGATACTGAGTCAGACCAGAACAGAGAAAAAGAAAAAAAAATTAAAGCGTCAGATTCACAGAGCTACTGAAAACCCACAAGTCCTTGTTCATTAGAATCCCTCTGAGTTGGCTTCAAAATGCTTTTTGAAACTACATAAACTTAGCACTGTTAATAAAATAGTTCATATAATTCTTATATGGCAAATGAGCATCACAGAAGTTCATCATTAAAAGGGATCAATTTAAAGAGCAACCTCATGAGAGCCATAACCTGCTTACAATTAAATGACATTGTTTAAAAAGCACTTACAAGTTATTCATCACCACAAGACCCAAGAATCATTTTTTTCCCCAAATACACTGTAAGAAAAACTGCTCCTTGTGAACTTTCAAGTCTTTCTACTCTCATTAATGTGATGGGGAAAACAGGGCCCTAAAAGGGTTTGGAGGAAAAAAAAATCAGTAATTCCCTATCTGGAAAAAAAAAAGCTCTTTATCCCTTGTGGTACTCTGGAGAAAATACAAATGTGTAGCAACAAGAGAATTTTAATCACTGGCAGCACCCTTTAATCCACACCTTTGTAGTGCTCAGTATATAAAAATCCTATGCTTCAAATTGCAGGACAACAGGAGTGGCTGAGAGAAAGGCTTTGCAGTGCTGCTGGTCCCATTAATCACATATTGATTGAACACTGAATGCTTTTTCAGCCTGCCTGACAGATTGGAATGGCTCTGGTAACCCCTCACTCAAATACATGTTCTGCCTCATTCTCTTCTACATCATTCATTAAATCTCCTGGGAATACACACAAGCCTCTCTCTCCTGCTTGTCCTCACAGATTTCTCAGCTTGCTGGATGTTCAGGTGCCCTCCAATCCCCCCAGTAACACCTTGCTGATCTCACAGCAAAAACCTGCTGGGAATTTAAAGAGCCCTTTCTCTATCCTGTAGAAAGATCCCCCCGGGCTGTTTGGCTGTGCTCCACAGGAGTTGTGACACTGCTCCTGGAGAGCAAAAGTGACAGCAGATGTCACAGGAGATGCCCCCTCCCTCCCCAGGGTTAACCTTGGCAGCTCCTACACGGTTACAACACGTGGGAGCTGCTGGCACGAAACCAGTCGAGTCTTTTTTAACTTGTCTTTAAAGCCAAGACGTTAACATTCTGACTGGGCACAAAAGGAGGTTGGTGAACAGTACTTTTCTAAAATTAGCTCCATGGAGTGTCTAAAAACACTTTCTCAGTGTTCCCTGCCTGCTCTCTGCCCACCAAACACAACTGCAAGTACTTCAGAGTTTTCTGTAGGCAGATCAAGTCAAGTTGAGCTGCAGTCACTGCCTGTTACATCATCTCTAACAGTTCTGGATTAAAATTTAGTTACTATGCCAGGAACCTTGCTTTCCTATTTGGTGGAGTAAGATTACAGTTCAATTTTCCCAAAACAGACTGAATAAAACAACTTAGGACGAGTGTTTCAGGTTATGCAGTAGAATTAAATATTAAATATTATTCTGACAGTTCAAATTCTGACGCTGTTTATATTTTTTAAAGTTGTCTTAGTGCTCCCATCACAGGTTTTCATCATTTTACGATGCAAATGCCATTGAACTCAAAAGAACTATTTGGGATTCTGGGAGGGAAGCTGTGGATTATGGCCCTCCATGGATTATGGTCCTTCATAAAGCAATACCTTGAGGAAGGTTCAGCACCTTTTCCAACACAGTTCAATTCTGAGATACTGAGCCAGAGCTGTTTTCCACCATCAGTATTTCACAGGCCTTGGGATCCCATCCTTAAGATGGCCAAGGATGATTTCTTCAAATTCTTGTGAAATCTATCATGTCACACTATAACCTGATTGATTTCCTTACAAAAATAAAAAAATTTAAAAACACCAAACACAAAAAATCCCAGAACAGAAAAAAACCATCTAAACAAAAAACCCCCCATGGATCTGACAACTTAAGCACATGAAACAGATTAATAAAGAAATGGTGGGAAACAAGGAGCTGAGGCTTACAGAGTAAGGCAACATTTCCCACAGAAATACTTCCTCACATCTAACTGTTGAAAAATTCAATGCCAAATTGATTTCTCAGCTGTGCAGACACGATCTGCAATATAATCTACCTTATAAAAATAACACTCATTCAATACAGGAATTCAAATGTCTGCAGAACTAGAATATAGGAAAAATAATTTAAGGGACAAAACCCCAAACTAATTCTGTAGTGCATGGTAGAGTGAAATTAGGCAATTACATTCTGAAAGGGACATCTCAGAAGAGAATTGTTCAATACATGGGTCCCTACATTTCCTTCCATTTCCAATACCAGATTTTTAACAACACAATACCACGCTCAGATGATCAAAGCAAGGAAAAAAAGCCTTTCACAAGTGGCATTTTTTTTTTCCCTCCTGTTTCACATTCAGCTGGACTGAAGTAGCAGCTTCCTCCATGTCACCCTCTTTGCCTGGGGAGCTCCCCAGCTGCGTGCCTGTGCTGTTCCTCCTGCAGAGCAGGCCTGGCCCAGGGCTCAGATGCTGCTGTAGTCTGAGCCCCTGGCAGCCAGGGCTGCTGCTGCTCCCCACTCCACAGTGAAGAAGGTGATGGTCCCAAGGAAGCCCACGAGCACCATGATCAGGAGCTGCCACTGCAGCAGCAAGTAGTTGCTGTAGAAATAGGCAACTGCAGCACAGATGGACTGAGAGGAAAAACAAAGTGAAAAGATTATCAGTGGAGATTTCCAGGCTGGTGCTGCTACAGAAGGATTATCAAACTGACACAGACAGTTTAATATGAAGCTCTCAGGATGCTTTTGTAGTAGACAGAGAATCTTAAGGCTTCATTATACCTCAACATATGTCTCGGCGTGTCCCACAACAGATTTAGTTTTACTTGTTATTTAAACAGCGTTCAACTGTAGAAAATGAACACCAATCTCCAAAGTGTTTGTAGCATTGCAAGATGGCATTTCAAACTGGTAAAAACACTACCAAAAATCTCTGGTATTTCAAACCACTTTGGCTAGAAACAACACAAAGCTTTAAGATCATAGCCCAGGACACTTAATAAAACTATTTTACACCAAAATTCAGGATGAAATAATTTGCAGAAACATTTTTCTCAGGTAATTTAAAAAGCCCAACTCAGTATTGCAGTAATACACCAGCAATCCCACTTCAAAAAGGCTGTGCTAGGCAATACCTGAACAAATTTAAAGATGGCAAAGGCAGGAGCACTGTCCTCTGAGTACAGGAATCCCAAAATACTGAGGAGCTGGGTGTTGAAGCAGCTGTCCCCCAGCCCCAGCAGGAAGCTGCAGAGCATGGCCACCTCTTTGCTGAAGGAGAAAGCAATGCCAATTTAGAAGCCACTCATTCAAACAGCTCACACATCTATAAACTGTTTCTGGCAGACTTATTTGGAAACTGCAAATGGAAGAAAGTTATCACACTTTTAATTTCCCTAGAAAAGAACTGGGAATGCCTGACTTGGCAAAAGGAGTCATTTCATCAGCTTTATTTCTTGAATGCCAAGACTTCTGTTACTGTTACCTGCAGTCAATTCTACACTGAATTAGAATCACTAAAATAACTCATTTTAGTGCTTGGAGCCACAAAACCCACACAGCAGTGATTAAAAGCTGAGACACATGGTGAGTTCACAAAATCTGCAGGAATGTTAGAGAAACACCAATTCATTTGGCAGAAAAATACTCCAGCTAAGACCAGTCACCTGCACAGGCACAAATGCTTAGCATTGCAAGTTAGCAGCTGGGTCTGCAAAACTGACAGTACAGGATTTTCACACAAATTGGTAAAAACACAGCCCAAAAGAAAGTTGTAATGATGAGATAAGCAAGCTTTCTACATTCTTCCTCCAAATGCTGAGTGCTGTAAGGGACAGGCTGCAGTCAGACCAGGTGGAATTTGACAATAAGCACTGGAAGACTTTGGAAGCCAGTGCAACAGGACAAGGCTGGTGCTCCCTGATGTAAAACTAAGCCCAAGACAGTTTTAATATAAACTGACTTCTTAACACCTACTACAATAGATGCTGGTCTTGCTATTGTGCTACATGTCAGTAACAGCAGCTGTCAAGTGACACAGCTGCTATTATTCATCCCCAGGCTTTTTATTCTTATGCCATTCAAATTCCTAAATTGGGTGCACACTGGTGGAATATCTACCTTTAACAAAAACAGAATTCCTGAAGGCTTTTTCTAGGGAGTTAGTCACTACACAGAAAAAATCTTCAAGAAATTTTCTGTAGGCAAACAAGCTGTTTATGCACATCCTGAGTTACAGCAGACAAAGGCAAAAAAATCCCACATACCTTGGAGTCATATAAGCAACTTGATCTGTTCCTTCCATAGGAGCAATGGGGGCATCATTTGGCATGTTGAAAAAGATTAAATAAAAGGCTATGAAGTGGACAAGGATGCCCAGCATCACCACTGGGTTCCTGCCAGAGCGATTCCTCTTGCTCAGCAAGCCAAAGATTCCTCCCCCTGCAGGAGCAGAAAAGAGCAGAGAACAGAATCAGAAGTGAAGATTTAAATACTGGCAATTTAAATTATAAACAGTCCCACACTGGTTAACAAAGATTGACTGACATGCAAACAGCCCCAAGGGGTTTTCCAGGGAAATGGGGCAGAAGATTGATCAGATGGCTGTTGCTGAACATATTTCACCTTTTGGTAAGTATTTAACCAGCAGCCAGTTTCCTTCAGTACTGCAACAGCATTAAGTGAAAATGGACAGCCTTGTGCTCAGCTCTTAATTGCAAAAGCATGCAACTCAATGGATCTGAGCTTCTTATGAGCAGTGGTTTTTTGTTAAACACCTCAGTACTTGAGTCTACAGAAAAAAAGAAATATTTACGTAATGAATATCCCCTGTACCCAAATTTATTCAAATATCACATCTCATTTAACACAAGCAGACTTTTTAAAGAAAGGAATCCTTAGTGTAAGCACATATTCAAAAACTTGTATCACTCAAGAAGTAATAAAAATGCAAAATAGCATTTAAAATAGCAAAATGGTGTCAATTCCCTAATAACACTGCTTCTCACATCTGAAGTCTGTGTATTCCTCCACATTAATCCAAAGAGACTGCAAAATATTAGAATTGGTCTACATCCACTTTACACAGGGTAAGGTATAATTCACAGTGCCAATTATATTGCTACTATTTCATTTTGTGTTCACACAACTATTGCTGGAAGCTCAAAACACACCACTGAGTTAAACACAAAACAAAACCCATTCTGAATAACCACATCACCCTAATCCTTTTTGTTGTCAAAAGGCAGCAAATTTAGACTCACCCAAGATTTCTCCAACACCAATAAAAATACCAGAGAGACCAATCAGGCTTTTCTCTTCACTGCCAAACCTATTCACAGCACCAATGCACGTTCCATACACTCCAGAAAAGAATGTTAACACCAAACCTTGGGAGGAAACCAAACAGAACTGACAGATGCACTCTCATAAAAGTCATGAAAAAAATCTTTATGTCTAAAGGCTTTTTTCCCCCCTCAAGTATCTTTCAAATCATATATTTAAATGACATGCAGGTAATAAAAGCAAAAGGGAATTTTAAAGTATGTAATTATAATATTCTTCTGTAGCAGCTCACAAAAGCCACATTAGAAAAGTATCACTAATTGGTGTCACAGGCAATCAGGTTCAGTGCTGCTACCCTGGACCCAATACCTATAAACAGGTTTTACTTTTACTTCTCAAGAACTTTGGAATTTAATCAAATGAAAACATGAAATAACACAAAATAACTGAAGAAATAAAGCACAATTTCATTTAAGGATTTCCCCCCCTTCAAGTTATGGCACTCTTAAACGTCCCTGCAGCCCCAAATACCAGAAAGTAACTAAGAATCCTAAAATGAATTTTTTTATATATACATAATGAATTTAAGCTGAGAAAGAACAACTGCTATTTGTTTTAAAACCTCTCTCTGTCTACTGCCATTAGTGTGAGCAAAGGTGACACCAGTGACCCAGCTAACATGAGCATCCATTAGTATAAAAACATCATCTCAATAAAAAAGTGTATTTAAAACAACACAAAATGTTATTACCAAACAGAGAAATATAGCTTAAAAAAAAAAAAATTCCTGATTTATATCCTTTGCTGCCCTGCCTGAATGAGTTGCATGGCTTCAAAAGCAGGGGTGCACTTGGAGCACCTAAGCAGTAATTCTGGAATAAAAGCCCTTGCTGGTCTTAGGGAATTTTCTGCTTTCCTACAGAAAGTAGCAACACCAACCCAGATCCAGAAGATGGCAGCAGATATCTTTTCCCCAGTCTGGACTGATTTATTTTTATGCCACCTGTAAACCCAAATTTCAGGATATTCAGGCAAAGCCTGACTGACTCCCCTCCCTTGTTATCTTGCTCCACACTCCCACCCTCAGAGGAACTCACGTGAGTTAATCTGGGTTAACACAACACTGGAGATGCTGTGAAGAAATCTGTAAATCACATTAGTGGCTGGAGCAACCCAACTCCAGAGCTACTCCTGCTATTTCTCTGCCAAGAGCTGCTGTAAACTTCAGTGTTTATATTTTGTTCACATCTAAGTTTTTCTTTTCACATAACAATAATTTTTCCTAACAGTGACTCAGAGCTTAGGTTCTGAAAGTGCATCTATTTTATAAAAAAATACCTAATTTGATAATGAAGTAAACTAAACAAATAAGGAACAAGAACCCCCCCCCCCCCCCCAAAAAAAAAAAAAAAAAGCAACACAAGGATTTTATCGAGGTTTTTTTGCTGGAAGAATCACTTACACGGCAAAAATACACGGTATTTATTTTACAATTCATACATGGTCCAAGGATGGCAGACCAAGTTTAACTAAAAGTTGCTAAAAAGAGCAAGAACTCTTGCCACAGCAAATCCTATTGATAAAAACAGTTGAAAATGACTAAGCTGGTTCCCAATAGAACCAAGAGTAAAATGAAGAGCATTAGGAATCTCCCATGCTTAATGAAATGTGGTGTACAAACATTCCTGTAATTCAAATGCAATACAACTACATTAAACAATCTCCAAACCAGTGATAGTGCAGTATCAAATCCCATAAAATTCAGCTCTGTAAATTTTGCCTCTCACTTTGTGACCCAGAACTTTACTGAACCAGCACCTGCAGGTTTGGATGCACCCCTCCTCCTGCACAGAAACATCACAAGCAACCCAAAGTTAATTAAAATATCCAAATAATGTTAGCAGAGATATGGGTTAAAATTCTAGTCTGGGGTTAAAATTCCAAACAATGCCCTGCCACTGCTCCATGGTGAAACTCTGCTGGTTTCATACCTGTGTAGGCTGTGGTAACACTGAGAAGCAGCATCTCTTTGGTGAAGCTCAGTGTAATAGATTTCTCTGTAAAGAAATAATAAAGGAAATTAATAAAACTTCTGAGGATACTACTAAGATAATCTACACTTACTTTTGTTGTTTAAAGCAAAAATTGGTTATTATACAAAGTGTGTATTAAAGTTTTATTTACTGTTTATTACAGCAGAGTGCTGAATAAACCAACCCTGACTTGTCATCTAGAAGAAATGTGTCATCCAAAAATTACATTTTGTAAGAAACGCAGTGGGGGAAATACTAAAGAGGAGATACACAGTTTTCAATTATCAGACAATTTTCTGCTCTCTGTATTTTTATACTCTCAGTTCATGGCAGCTGTCTCCAGAAAGGATAAATAGGTCTTCAGTGAAGATCCCCACATCCTCACAACAAACTTAACAGTCTCAGGCAGAACACATCAAGCTTCAAAGAGAACTGCAGATGCTTCAGTTCTAAATTGTTAACTGGTATCAACTGGTGACAAAATCAAACAACACTTGACTTATTTTTATCTTCGTATGCTTGTGATTTTTATTTTTCAATCTCACTGCCTTTCCCAAGTAGTAACCTGCTCCTTTTGTGCTCATCTGTACAAGGATGCTGTTGTAAAGCAGTTTGGCTCTAAAATCCCACCAAAGGAGGAACACTCCAAGTCTCTCCTGGACTACTCAGGTATGTGATTGAAGTGGTTTGTACACGATCACATCATCAGCACAAGCACAGAGAGCTGGCAAAGAGATGCCAGGTTTGGCTGAAGCAACTCTTATGTGAAATTATACTTACTGAAGGCAGCCACTGCTCTCATCATTTTGTTTCGTGCAGACCTGGGTAAACAAATTACTTGGTCAAAATGGATGAGGATAACCACACATTATTGCTGTGCTGGCAGGCACCTTTATTTTTCAAAACTTCTGTACATTTTCTAGCCCTGCACTATTTACTGGAATATGCCAGTGTATTTTTAAAAGTTTCTGAGATCTAAAGTAACCACAAAATCTATTTGCTGCCTGCACTAGTGAATGCTTGCTTAACAGAATCTTTCTTTTGAACATTTTTAGCTTTCAACATTTCTTCCACAGGCACGCTCACTGATGTTTTTCTAACATTTTCATTGTTCTTTAAAGAAAGCAAAAATATTTAAGATGATGCCTCAGCCTCAGACAAAACTGCACTGAATCTGTGTAACTGTGCATTTCTAATGAATTTATCAGGGTGGCATATATATTTAGATAGGAAAAAGCATGTCCAGTTTGTAAAACAACCTTTAAAAAAGGAGTATTTTCTATTTATTCCAGCCTTTCAAGTGGGTTGATGAGGGCAAGATAAGACATAAAAGTGTTTAATAATAATCAATGAAGAAGAGGTGAAGGGTATCTTTTGCAAGGCACTTGCTTATCAAAGAAAAAACTTCACATGCAGTGCTGAACTTCACCCTCGAGAATATGCCATATCAAGAACATTATTTCTCATACATTCTCGTTGTTAAAATACAGACACTTTTCTGTTAAATCTGTGAATCCACCAGGTTGTTGATAACATTCATGTTTCCAGCACAGAGGGGAAGTGAACGCACAATGTTCCTCTGCGGAGCAGGAGCACAAAGGAGAAGATGCGACAATATGTTATTGCCATCAACACTTACGAGCTCTCCCCCAGGATTTCATTAGTGGAATCATCATCCCCTGGAGCTTTTGTGTCCTCCTGTTTCCTAATCAGAAAGAACAGAACTGTGCCCACAAGACTGATAACAGTCAGAGCAATGAAGACAGTTCTGCGATCGCTCTCTGCGGAAAAACAAACAAGAGCCATAACCAGATGTGCAGAAGAGATTCAAACCAATCCAGCTACCTTCAAACAACTAACACAGACATGCTACAGTGTTTAACACACACTAATTTTCTAGCTTACCTTCCACATGGAGCTGCTGGCAAACTCCTGTCTCAGTTTTATGGTGCTAATAAAATATCGGCAAATTAAAGAGGTCCCTCGCATTCTCTGCCATGCAAAGGCTATGACCAGGGAGCAGCCAATTAAAGGAAGTGCATAAATTATTAGCAGAAGAAAGTACATCTTTGAAGACTTATATAATTCAGAGTGGATATAAACTGCCCCAAACCCCTCCAGATTTCTAAGAGAATCTCTTGACCAGCATCAGAAGCGTGAGCACTGAGACATCATAAACTGTCAGCAGGGAAACTACAAAGGCACTAAAACCACCAAACCCTCAGTGACTGCCACAGCAGCTGGAGGGGGCAGCTCTGCTAAACAAGCTGTACTGCAGCAGAGCACAGACACACCTAACACAACAGCACCTCCCATCTGCCATGATGAAGCAGGGAAAAAAGCCAGTACCAGCAAACAGATGTGACTGAACTAATGCATGACCCTGGAGATATTACTCATGCTTGTATTTACTTCCCCCTTAGCTCAACAGCAAATGCAAACCTGTCCTAAAAATAACTTGTGCATGATCACAGATCCCAAAAGAGAAGGTGTGCTTCACAGCTTGAAATGCCCGTGCTATTTTTATATAGGTAGTTAAAAAATAAGATTTGATTTTTAAATGCTGTTAGGGTTTGATACAAAATTTTCTAATACAGAGGAATCTCAAGTCATTTAAGATGGAAGGAAACGGAACAGCAGATCTGCCTCATAGTTAATTGCTCTGTTCTGTGGTTAGTGAAGTTTGGAATGCACAGAATTTGAGACCCCCCCCCCCCCAGGTTCAAAGTGTCTCCAGTATTTCCAATAACAATTACACTTTTGTGTTACAAGTGAGGTAATGTAGAAAATGACCTTTAAATTTAGCCAGTCTTTCATTACCAAACCTGTATCTGTGGAGAACCTGAAACGATGGAGCTAGCAGAAACAAGAAATAAACTGTTCTTTCTGTTCTGTTATTTCTGAAGCCTGATAATTATTGTTTAAAAGTCAACATCTTATTCCTGATTGACTAGAGCAGAATTAAATCATCTGTTATAGGTTAAAAGAATTGACCATTCTAGTAGATATTCAACATTAGGACTAAATAAAGAAAACAATCAGTAATTATAGAAGAGGAAAATCAAACTTATCTGTTTACAGAGCACTGACTTCCCAGCAGTGCTCATTTTTGGTTATAAAAATCTATTTTCACCACTTTTCTTAGTGAATCCCCCCACCTTAGCCTAGCTTAAACAGATGACAGAAATCTTTGCTTTAAAAACAGAATCTCGACACTGTCTATCTCAAGAACATCAATAAAGTCTACTGTTCTCTAGTTCCTGCTCTTTGCCAGTCTAGCACAACATCAAATGGAAAAAAAATACAGCATTAATTACCATCCCATCAGGGAGTTCATCTCATAAACTACACCAGGAAAGGAGGAGAGTTCTTTCTCCACTCTCCCAGCAGTGCTGCCCCACCTCAGCCCTGCCTCCTACACTGCTTTGTGCCAACACAATTAATGCAGACATGAAGTAAACTGGGATGGTTTTCCATTATTTTCCTTTATTTCATAGCTTTATCAATCTCCAATATGATTCAGAAGAACACTCCACACCAGGAGCTCACTTTGGAACAGGACAGTGTGTATAAATACTAGAGATACAGCCAGAACACCTTCCCACCAAACAGGTATATTTTGGCACAAATGTGTCTGCACAGGGAAAATCCCAGAGTAGCTATTGTGAAAAATCTCCAAGAACAGATTACAACAAATTGGAAAAAAAAAAAGTCTGCTTTTGTATAAGCTTCTTGCCACTTTGGAGTTCATTATTCCATCTTTTAATTCATGCTACTGTATTTAAAGGTCACATAAACAAGCAGTACCCACCTGATATGTGAGTTTTTCCTTGCCAAGCTAAGTATATATACAGATTTCCAAAAATCAAGCTGCAAACAAAAAGAAGAAAGGTCAGCAATGCATTCTATGAAAAAATTAGGGTTGTAGCACCACAGTACTACTATTCTATTAAAAAAAAAATCCCAAGGCTGTGCAATTGTAAAAGAAATAAAGACATGAGTCGCTCTCCATGTCAGCTGCTTCTATATAAAACTCAAAACGAATTTGAGGATTCTGCCCCAAAACGCTGGTTATTCATTTTCATCAATCAAGACACAAGGTGGTGGCAAAAATGAGGAAATCTGCATCTAAGTTGCTTCTAATTTTGGAAGGGTATAGGTTAGAAAGCTGACATACTTCTGGTGGTGATTTTGTAATACTTCCTTTGCAGGGTCATATGTCTTGTCTGAAGTACTGCTTCAGCTCAAGGAAATTCTGTGTCCCTAACTACCATTTCCCAAAATACAGCCATTCTAAATGAATTATTTAAAAGAGTTCTAGAGGCAATTTTTCTCTTACTAACCCATGTATTTTACTCACTGTAAAACACACAATCAGCTGGGTTTGTGGAAATGGCTACTCTGATAATATACTGAGGGGTTAATTCTGGAACTGAAAACCTTAGAAACACGAGCATGCCCCTGGTTCAGGCTGATGCTCTCCCAGCCCAGGATCCCCTCCCAACAGCAGCATCAGCACTGCATCCTCAGCACCCTAGGCACTTCTGCAATTCATTCCCCTGATTCCCTCCCAGATCCATATTCTGGGGGAATATTCAGAACTGCTGCCTTAGAGGTGGTAAAAGGATCTCCCTTCAGGAACTATTTGTGCACCTCTCTCCCATGAATTAGTTTGATTCCTTTTCAATCCTACTCACACCATCCAACTCTACACACTCCCACAGCTACTAGCCCCAAAAGTTTAATCACCCACTGCACAAAGCACATTATGTTTCTGTTGTTAGAGGATATGAAAAGAATGACACTAACACAGTGAAGTGTCAGGACACAAAAGAGGGAAGTTTATTTGTTGACTTTGATATTTATAGATTTTGAGTGATGATTAGGGGGATTGGAGAATAAGGTTGTTACTTCTCCGATGCTACTGGTCAGAGTAGAAGTTTATTAAATTTCTTTTATCAGAAAAGAATGTATAAATAATTTTTGTTTATAACTCACAGGAATCTGTATTATAAATATAAAAACATTAGAAAGCTATAAACATTTAAAGAAACATGCTTCAAACCAATGCTCACTCTCACCCAGTGACCCCAGTTCCAGCACAGCAGCATTTGGTGAGCAACAGTTCTACGCTGAGCTCCCCTCCTCTCCCCATTTTGGGTAACACATTGCTAACAATCCTCCTCAGCTGCTGTTCCTTCACAGGAAAGAGTCCCAGCCTTTTCAGAATCCCTTTCAGCCACCAGCTCTATCTTCTTGCATGATTTCATTATTTTTCTCTATATCCCAAATGCATTACACTCTCATGAGAGGCATTAACTATCTCTGCACAAAACACTTAATGGCCACAACGCAGCATTCACTGCCTTGTTCTCACTGCCCTTCTAGATGCTGAGCCTTTTGTTGATTTTTTTTTAGCTGAGCAGCACTCAAAGTTTAGTATCAGAGAGCCATCAAAACCAAGATTTCTTTTCTGGCTTCTGACTGCCAGGTCCAAATTCAGTATCTTCACCTTGGCAGCAAGAACCAGCTTCTCCCTCAAGAAAGTACAAAAATTTGCACAGCCCTCCCCAACCAACAAGATTGCTGTTACATCCCTCAAATGCTCCCCTAACAGATATCTGTCCTTTCAGCAGCTCAAGAGCTGAGATTACAATATTCAGCTTTCATTCCCTGTTCTGTAATGCACAACACCAATAAAAGCGTTGCTTCCATCTCTCCTTCCCACTGACTGCAAGGTCCCAGGGGAGAATTTTTCAATGCAGACTCCACTTATAAGAAGATGTAAAAAGAAGGTGTTCAAAACTAAAAAAAAAAAAAAAAAAAAAAAAAAAAAAGAAAAAAAAAATTAACAAATAAAGCTTACCTGCACTGTAGGAGTGCCCAAAATATTCCACTGTTCCTTCCAATGGTGTTTTCATCAGAATTTTCAGTCAAGCAATTTCCCTGGGCTGTCCAGAGGACTGAAACACAGAGAATATATTGCTCAGGAGATAAAAATATTTTACAGTTATATTCAAATCTCATAAAAAAACAGTCAGCAGAGTAAGAACAATGCTTACCAGCAGCTGCAATGCCAATAAGCACAGAGGCAGTGTAGAAAGCCCATGTAGCTGGTTGGATAAAGACTGCAATGTATAGGCTAGAACAGAAGAGATCAGTTCATTGAATACTGACCTAAAGTGGACAATGCTCTTTAACAATCAGATACCTCACTTAGGTGCTTCTAAATCACCTACTCTTTCATAAGGCATAAGGCATACAGGTTGTATGTGAAAAATTTTTTTTACCCTTTTCAGTACATAGAATTTTTATATATAGTTATTAAGCTGAGACCATAACCACAATACCACAGTCAGCAAAGTCTGGAAATGCTGTGGAAAAAAATGTGCTATTTTCAGTAGGCTGAAACATTCTGCAGTTACACAGCTGTAGTATCTCTGTGAGAGGCTTTTCTTAGCCAGTACAATTTCATGTATGGCACAGGAGAAGTGAAAAAATTAAAGAAATATTTCCAAGGATGCAGGCAAAACCTCAAAATAAATACCTACCTATAGAACACACCACTAACAACCATAGAGAATTGAGGTCCCACTACTGCAACCAGTGAAGGTGATATAAGATTTGATGCAGACAATACCCCATAAATAATGGACATGCTACAAAAATAAAAAACAAAGATTATTAAATACTTAAAATAAAATACAGGCTGTCACTGCAACTGACTCAAGAGTGATCAGTGGATTTCAAAATAACCAGTTAATTATGTACATAACAGCAAAACTTTGATGGTCAAGCATTTCCCTGCTTTCTTCTGTTCCCTTCACCACATGGGAATACAGGTGTGCACAGTATTCCCTGGACTGCTGACTAGAGTCCCAAACTATTGCAGACAATGACATCTTGTAATTTACAGCATGCATTTGTCAAACTGCCTGAACAGCAGTTATTGTATTTTGTACCCCCTACGTCTAGAGGAGAATGTTCTAGAACCTCCTTTGTCTGTCAGTGAGGTTTTCATCCTCTGCCAAACATACCACAGAAATTTTACAGACATATTTCGTGCCAATGGCATTTTTAGTTTAAACTAAGTAAACCCTTCAAAGGAGCAATCAGGTTCTCCTACATTACAGATTAATTTGGCACCCTGATCATGCCTGACGAGTTTGACTCTGCCAGTGCAACCAAGAGAATGGCTTTTTGTGGCTTTACCTGTCTTTCTGACTGCTCCTTTCACATTTGCTGCATTTCCTGAGAGCTGATCCACACCACCTGTCCTACACAAACACAGTGTACAAAGGCAAACAACCAAGGCCTGAGTTAGCAGTTTTATTTATTTTTAAATTTCCACCTTCTTCGCCTCCTAAGGTAAAATGCTGAGAATGTGATGACAGTGGGTTTTCTCCCTACAAAGAAAACATGCAAACCAGATATGTAGTTCAACTGGAAATAATTCAGAGCAGAACTGTGAGAAGCCTGTTTTAAAGTGCTTTAAGTGTGTCAATAAATTGTGAAGTCAGCAGAACACTGAAATCTCTTGAGAGTGCCTCTCTACTGGATAAAACTGTAACTAAGTTCACCCTGCAAGGAGCAAAGTAAGAAGAAAATCTGTGTAATTACCTCGTGTAGCCACTGCCATGAAAGTCTGTGTTGTTTAAATTCGTGATAACAGTTTGCTGTGAGGACAAGATCATACATTGTAATACATTAGAATCTACCTTGTATTGTGAGAACACCTGCATTGGTTTGAAGTCGGTATCAAACATTAGAATTATTCATTAATTGACACTACAAAGTACTTAAAAGAATTTAAAATGTTAATTACAACTCACACCACCCCCACAACAAAGATGCAGGAGATACTTGGCAGGGAAACATCTATGTTTGAAGAAGAAATTAACACTATATTATTAAATCATGATTTCCTAAGAGACCTAAAATACTTCACAAAACTTTTGTTTCCCTTAAGACCTCTCTTACATAGATAGGTATGACTATCTTAATTTTAAAAGTGGGAAAAATGGAGAAGTTTCAGAATAATCTTAACTTGACCTAACCATTAATCTCTGATAAGAGTTTCCATTCTTTTCAGCTTCCTGTTATTTCCCTGTTCCTTTTTTTCCCCCTTGAATCAGCTTTAGTGATCATGAGACCATGTAGTTAGTCGGACAGGCAGGCAGATCTGCTTGAAAGTCACTTGTAAAGACTTTTATGACAATGAATTACATGACTGCATGACCACAAAGTCCAATTCAGTGAGGGGCTGAACTCACAGCAGAATTTCTGAGATCTTGGGCTGCACTTCAGAGCTCACAGAAAATATCACACTGCACTAGGACTTACAAAAACTACTCCAAGCAGTTATTTCTATAATGCAGTGAAGGACATTTATCTGTCTGTAAGACCTGTGGGCTCAAGAGGGATGTTGAAATCTCACTGCCCTGAAGGAACAGAACTAATAATACTGAAAGCAGCTCACAAAGTTAAAGGGCTAAACCTGGCCATAGCAGGAGTCTAAAAATTTAAATAGTAACAGTAAATTTGGATTATGCTGTGCTCAATTTTTGCTCTGCAAAGAGATAAATGGCAGCAAATAACTTCTTTAGCTGGAAGGTGACTTGGCAGTTTAGCAAGTGTAGAAATCAATTTGTCAGGTGTTATACTCCCCCTCAATATCTAGTTTGTTAGATTATGAAAATCTAGTTAGTAATAGCATGGTTAATAATAACTTAGGCAAATATTTTGAAAGGGACTATACATAATATAGAACATGCAAGGTTCAGTGTAATTCAATTGTCCAACATCACAAGTATCAAAGCAGACACTATTTTAAAATTCAAACATTTGATAAGATTAATTTTCTGTTTCTAAGCAATCAATTTTATATGTAGCTACACTATCTTAAAGAAATAACCTGCTGAATTATTTGATTAAACACATTAATCTACTTAAAACTAAACCAAAAGAAGATAAATGCCAAAACATCTTGCACATTAGAAAATCCCAAATAAATCAGCATTAGAATACACAAAAGACAAGCCAGGATAAATAACTGGGATAGAAATGTGGCACCTTTTGAAAGTCACACCTACCGCGATATTTCCACAGGACTGGAAAGCAGTGAATATAAACATAAATGAGACTCCCAAAATAATGATGTTGAAAAGCTTTTTTCCTTCTGAAGACATTTTGTGTATTCTTCCCAAGTGCTTGGCTTCAGTCTGGAAAAACGCTTTTTTCTTTTAAAAGTCTCCTCTTAACCCCTGTTTAAAAAAAAAGGGAAAAAGAATACAAGAATAGAAGAATGCAAGCTCTGAAAATAATGATTACTTAGGGCTACTTAAAAAACTCTTTTTTCTTTTAAAAATTTCCTCTTAACCCCTGTAAAAACAAACAAAAATAAACCAACAAAAAGGAAAAAGAGACAAGAATAAAAGAATGCAAGCTTTGAAAATAATGATTACTTAGGGCTACTTATTAGCTGTTAGAAAATATCAATTAACACAGAGTCCAGGTGACCCTTTTAAATAACAACAAAATCGGTAACTTGAGAAAAAAAAAATAAATAAAAGGGTCTGGTACAAAAGGTAAAGGCCAAGATTCCCTGTACCTGCTCCCATGGAGTCAGCGGCGCGGAGTGCATCCCCTTCTCCCAAGGCAGCAGCTCTCCCGAAGGGAGCAGGTGATGGCTCAGTGCCCGCTCCTCGCCGCAATGGGGATGGCGGGGCCGGGCTCTCAAGCACCTGACGAGGGCCACAGGAGCCACTCGCACATTTCCATGCCCTGCACAGGAAATAAGGAACATTTCAGAGTCTCGATCAGCTGACCCAGCCCTGAGCGCCCTTGTGCACTATGGGAAATGCAGTTCTAGCAAAGCAACCTTTTTTGCCTGTTTAAAGCGGTGAAGATCAGCCAGATCTTAAAATATAGTTATTTGTACCGGTTCTTGAGAACTGTAATTTCTAGACACTAAATAACACCTGACAATATTTTTCAAAAAAAGCAAAAAAACTCATAAACAAACAAACCACCCCCCCCAAAAAAAACCCCTCCAAACCCCACAAACCAAACAAAAAAATAATTTAAAAAAATTTTATAAAAATTTATTTTTATTTTTTATTATTCTTCACAAAAATACAAAAATCATGGAATCAGAGAATGGTTTTGACTGAAAGCCCATCTCATCCCAGCCCTTCCATGGGCATGGACACTAGAGCAGGTTGTCCCAAGCCCTCTCCAACCTGGCCTTGAACACCTCCAGGATGGAAGTGATACCATTAATTTTTTACTTCACAGTATTTCTAAATAATAAATGTAAGCTCAATGTATTTTCACATCACGAAGATCTCTATTAAAACATGAGCAACACTGAGAGAGGGTCAGACATTGACCACATGGCCTCTTTTTCCTGTAACCATCCCCTGTCTGTCCTACTGGGGCTCTGGGATTGGAGAATTCAGCTAAATCAGTTCTACTTTAATGCTGGCCAAAAGGACAGAAAAGGAAATGCAGGAATGATTGAAGTAAATGACAAATCACCACATTTTATCTCTGCTGTCTACAGTAAAGGGTTTAAAGAAGCAGAGGTCTCAAAGGGAAACAGGATATTAGTCTAGGAGTTAGAAGGGCTCATTGAGAGAGTTTAAACTACATCTGAAGTGGGATAAGGTTTGCTTGATGATCACCTTCTATGATGAAACAACTGCAAGGATGGATGAAGGGAGGGCAGAGGATATTGTCCATCTTGACCCCAGCGAGGTTTTCAACACTTCATTTCAACACCCTCCTGGGGAAATTCAGGGTGGGACGAGTGGGCAGTGAGGGGATTGTGAACTGGCTGAATGGAAAATCCCAGTCATAATCAGTAGCACTGGGTCTGTTTGGAGGCCTCTCACTGGTGTCCCCCAGGGTTGTTTAACTTCCTCATCAATAACTTAGTGAGGGGTCGATGCCTCCTCAGCAGGTTCACTGCTGGCTCAAAGCTGGGAGGGGTGGCCGATAGCCCAGAGTGTGTGAGCCCTTCAGAGGGACCTGGACAGGCTGGAAGAAGGGCAGAGGGGAACTGCCCAGAGTTCAGCAAAGGCACGTGCAGAGTCCTTCACCTGCAGAGGAACAACCCCAGGCACCAGCACTGGCACTGACCGGCTGGACAAGCAGCTCTGTGGGGAAGGAGCTGGGGGTCCTGGTGGACAACGAGCTGTCCGTGCCCAGCACTGTGCCCGAGGGCACGGGAAGGGCACTGGGGGCCCGGGGTGCGTTTGGAAGAGCATTTCCAGCAGGTCAGGGAGTGATGCTGCCCCTCTGCTCAGCCCTGGAGAGGGAGCTCCTGGAGCAGGTCCTGTGGAGCGCCACAAAGATGATCTGGGGACAGGATCTTTCCTGGGGAAAGGCTGGGGCTCAGAGGGATACTCATCCCTGTCTGTCCCTGTCTGCAAGGGGCAGAGCAGGGCCCAGGCTCTGCTCCAGGGGGCTCAGCAATGGCACCAGAGGCCATGGAGATGAAGTGATGCCCAGGAAATTCCACCTGGACATGAGGCAGAACTTCTCCCCTGTGCAGTGACCAAGCCCTGAACAGATTGTCCAGCAAGGGTGTGGAGTCCCCCTCACTGGAGAAGTTCCAGAGCCACCTGGACGCAATCACATTCCATGCACTCTAGGATAACCCAGCTGGAGCAGGGTGGTGGGACCAGATAACCCCACTGTGGTCCCTTCCACCCTGACCCACCCCGTAGTTCTGTGAAATAAAATCCACACCCCAGCTGTATTAACATATATTTAATACCTGTATTGCATGCCTTTTTAATTCCCAAAATGTATTTTTTAATGTAATGGTTTTCCAAAACAGCATGTAATTTTCACTTGTGGAAGAAAGTCAGTGTGATTATTCAGAGGCTGCTTTACAAAGATGCAATTAAAATATCAAGGTGAGGGGCCTTAACACAAGAAAACCTCTCTTCTTCCTTTTTAATATTATTAATTTCAAGTAGCAGAATTTTAAGATCTTCTATGAATAGAATCCCAGTCACATTTTTCTCCCTTGTGTAAGTTTCCATCCTGCTGCACAGCAGGGCTGGTGGGTTGGAACAATTCCTTAGGCAGCAGCAGCAACATGTGTTGAAGTGACTGAAACTGGGAGGAAGGGGCATAGGAAACTTCCTCTGTCATTTTAGGGAAATCACAGCAAAGATAAACTTCAAATTTCTCCTTTGAAAAAGAGTTTCAGCAGATGAAAATTTTTTAAATCAAAATGCTCTGGTGGAAAAATGGAACAAACATGAAGCAATACAAAATGTCAAACCAGTACCAGTTTATTTGACTTCTAAAGTCATTTGCAGCAAGAAACAAACTGTTGCTTCTGGATTTGTATCTATGTTACTGCTTACTTTTATACTTCTTCAGTGTGGAAAAAAAATAAAATTCAATACAATTATAGTAAAAGTAAGAATTTGAATTCTAATTTTTCATATTGATACTGACATTGGATTAAACAGATCAATAGAAAATAGTCTCATTTCTATTCTTTTTGTAACAAAGTGTTATGGAACAGCTCGGCAGAAACTTTTACCATTATTTTGAGATGAGAACCAGGTATTACAGTTCAGGAGTTTGGGTATTTTATTAGTACCTGAGGTGACAGAGCAACAGCCTTTGAGGTGGGGGAGCAGCTTTCACGGAACTCCCAGGACTCTTGAGAAGTTGCTTGTCACCTTTACACAGGGACTGTGCACATCTTCTCCCCCTTTCCTGCAGGGCGGGCCGGTGTGAGGATGGGTTTGACATTTCCCTGCTCGGTGGGGACCGATCCATGGTGCAGAGCTGCCCGCAGGGCCGAAGGGGAGCCCGCCGGGGCTGCCCGGCCTCTCACAGCCGCCACGGGCACGCAGCGGAGCGCGGGCAGGAGAGGCACGGAGCTCCCGCAGAGCTGCTCCGGGAGAAGCGCTCTCGCAGAGCCCGGGCCGAGCGCCGGTCCCCTCACGGAGCGCGGGCCGAGCGCCGGCCCCCTCACGGAGCGCGGGCCCCGTTCCCCTCACGGCTCTCCCTCCGCGTCCGCCATTTTGAAGCGTCCCCTCCCGCCCGCCACACAAGACATTCACTTCTCCAGCGCTTTTTTTTCCCGCGGCGGGGGTTTGTCACCCCCCTCCCTCTCTCACACACACTGCTTTGCCCTCATTTCCTTTTTTTAATTGTTATTGCTATTGTTTGGGGTTATTTTACGGTTTTCAACACACATTGTTCAAAAATTTCCCCGCCTCCACCGAGCTCTTCCGGGTCACGGCGGCGGCGATTTAACAGCCACTTTCCAACCGCAGGACGAATTATTAATTTAGAGGGGGATTCCCCGCGCTCCCTCCGGGACCGCCTCGGGGCACAGGAGGAAAAAGGGCTCGGGGGCCGCTCCCGCTGCGCCGCGGGCGGGGCGGTGCCGCGTTCCCTTCCGGGGCACCGACGGCCATTTTGTGGCGTTAAGCCGCGCGCGCGGGCGGTTCCCCCTCATTTCCTCGTCGCGGCGGGACGGGGCGGCCGCTTCTGGCGCTTCGCTCCGGCCTCGGGCCGCCCCTCGGACCCTGAGGTGGGTGCTGCTTCCTGCGGACCCTGCGGCTTTCCCCGATGCGCTGCAGCTCTCCTCCTTTTTGGACTCGCCCTACGGTGTGAGGCGCGTCGCCCTCAGGGCCGCGCCGGCTGCTGACCCCCCTTCAACCCCTCAGGTTTCTTCTCTTCGGCCGCCGCCGCCCCTCAGGGGCTTCTGCCCACCATGAGCTACGGCCGCCCGCCGCCCGATGTGGAGGGCATGACGTCCCTCAAGGTGGACAACCTAACCTACCGCACCTCCCCGGACACCCTCCGGAGGGTCTTTGAGAAGTACGGCCGCGTGGGCGACGTCTACATCCCCCGGGACCGTTACACCAAGGAGAGCCGGGCTTCGCCTTCGTACGCTTCCACGACAAGCGGGACGCGGAGGACGCGATGGACGCGATGGACGGGGCGGTGCTGGACGGCCGGGAGCTCCGCGTGCAGATGGCCCGCTACGGCCGCCCGCCCGACTCGCACCACAGCCGCCGCGGGCCGCCGCCCCGCCGGTACAGCAGCAGCGGCTACGGCCGCCGCAGCCGCAGGTGAGCGCCGCGGAACGGGCCACGGAGTTTGGGCAGTAAATGAGATGAGCCTTAGCTGTGCGCCTGTGCAGTGGGACCCATTTGTTTTCATGTCGGTTGCCTGGAGAGGTAGTGAGGTCTCCGTCGCTGAGCCGTATAGTCACAGAGTAGAGCCATGTGCTCTAGGCCGACCCTGCTTAAGCAGGGAGGTTGGACCGGACGATCCCTTTCCAACCCGACCGATTCTGAGATTCTGCGTCCTTTTCCCAGTGAGTTTCGTGGCGGGGCTGTGAAGAGGAAGTGGGGGGGTTACTAGAGGTTTACTAGCAAAGGCACGTGGGGTTCCCTCGGAGTGGAAGGGTTTCGCCCTGTAGTAGATTTAGCCCCCGGCCACCCGCTCTGAACAATGGCGCCCTCGTAACACTCATTTTCTGGCCCACGTGCGTCCTGTTCCGCCTTCCCTGTCCCACAGCACTCGCTTCAGTCCGTGCGTCACCCGTGAGCAACTTTTAACGCGGCCTTTTTTTCTTTTTTTTTTTTTTTTTTTAATTCTTTTTCCTCCTGGTATGTTTTAGTCCCAGAAGACGCCGTCGCAGCCGATCTAGAAGCAGGAGCCGCTCTAGATCCCGCAGTCGGTCCCGCTACAGTCGATCCAAATCCCGGTCTCGCACACGCTCTCGGTCTCGTTCCACCTCCAAGTCCAGGTCTGCGAGGAGATCCAAGTCAAAGTCCTCATCTGTCTCCAGATCGCGGTCCAGGTCAAGATCCCGGTCCAGATCTAGAAGCCCTCCCCCTGCCTCAAAGAGAGAGTCCAACTCTAGATCCAGGTCTAAGAGCCCTCCCAAGTCTCCGGAAGAAGAAGGAGCTGTATCCTCCTAGGAGCATGGTAATGTACCTCGGGATCAGCACAGGATGCATGTTACTTTATTAGAGCACTTAGGTGGGGTGTTGGTAGTTCTTGGAACATTAATAGCCTGAACCAAGTGAATCCTAGTGGGGCACATTGTTAGTTGTTGGTTTTGGTTTTTTTTTTCTTGAGCAGTGGTTTTTTTGTTATAGATTTAGGAAAATAATTACTGAAGGGTTTTCTACGGAGAAATTTTTTTTTTTAAACAGAAAATGTTTTATTGCAAGATTAATGCCTTGGTTTTAATAAAATATTGTATGAGACGCAACCTATGATGAAAATGACTATTTCTTACTGTATTTATCCAACATCTGCATTTTCCCCTTTAAAGCTGCGGTCTCCTGTTTGCTAAAAGAATATTGGCCAGTATTGCAGATTTTAACTGATTTGGCTGATCCTCCAGGGACCAGTTTCTGTGGGCGTGTGTTGGAGCAGGTTTGTCTTACACTGTTAAAGATACACTATCCTTTTAGAACGGAAGATCGGTTCAGTGGCCGTTATATTGACTGGAGGTAATAACTGTCCTAGAAAAGTGGCAAATTCCTTCCAACGTGAAAACCACGGAAACTAGTTTTTCCTCAAGTCGACATCTTGAAGAGGCATCTAAGGATACACCGGGTGGGGAAAGGATAGTGTGTCTTTAACCCTTCAAACTGTTTGGTCCTGTTTTTTTAAAAGGAAAGAGCCTGAGCTAGCTTTGGAGTTAGATAATTGTAGCAAAATTAGTAATATTTTCCATTTTGAATGCTAATTAGAGCTTAGTTAAGTCTTTATGAAGAAGTATTAGCTCTGTAACTGAATAAATTGAGTGGTGAACAGGCTGAATTGAAGTTAAAGGTGGCTTGATCTACAGCCTGCTGCTTATTCTCCTTTGTAACTAAATATTTTGACCGAACCATACATTAGGCCTCTGAAGTAAAGCAACACACGGGGGGGAGGTGGAACACTGGAAATTCCTAAATCTTAATTAACTTAGGCAAAGCCAGTTGAAACACAACTAGAAGTATCTCTGAAGTCATCCACACCCAAAATAGACAAGGTAGAAACCTGGCTGAACTTCTCTCTTTTCAAACCTAGATGCTTCAGCTAATTGAGAGCCCAGATAAAGGACGCCTTTGGGGGGAAAAGATCGCTTGAGTCTTCAGCCCATTGGAGAGACCCTGGCCGAGCAACCAGCTGTTGAAAAGGTTATTTTGTAACATTTTGTCTAACTTTTTACTTGTTTAAGTTGCGCCTCAAGTGG